>CM066924.1:8807321-8909198 GCA_033964015.1 Scolanthus callimorphus
AGTTTGTGAATACATGTGAAACATATGGTGTGAAAACTCCTTACTTTCACACATTTTCACGCCATTATGGTGTGAAACATGATGTGAAATGGTGACATCCATTTCCTTTTCACACCATGTTGTGAAACATAGTGTGAAATGAGGACTCGCTGGTAGGAGCTCATGGGGTGTGAAAAAGGTGGGAAAATTTAATTATCATGTGTGTGAAAATTGTGTGAAATATTTTCACATGCTTAAATCACAGGCGTGAAATAGTGTGAAATATTTTCAAATCATGGAAATTTGGATCGGAGCCAGCATCCTCCCACCTCCCCCTCCACCGTTCATGCTAGAAGAACAAGCCCACTTATAAACAATTGCAAATTTTCTTCATAGCACCCTTAAAATTTCGATTGCGCAGAAACCTTGGAGGGCAATAGGGTTGTGTCTCCCATTGCAGACGAGGTGAGATTTGTACAGCAAATTTCTAGTATAGCACATAGAGCTATGGGGTCATACATCATACAGATAACGTTATATTTAAAATCTTGTAAACAATGTAGGTTGCAATATGTGGGTCCTACAAAGATGCAAGTTCAATGCCGGTTTTAGGAACCATTAGTACGCATGTACGGTAACAAAAAGGACCCACAAGGGTCAAGTTTTCTTACAGTTGTTTTAAGAATATGGGTATTGGCTGTGTTTTCATAACAGTGCATCTTATTTCACACATACGTATTTCACACATGCAATATATTTACTCTATTTCAGTTCACAAAAATTTCACATGGGTGTGATATTGTTGAACACCAATTTCACACCAGCAAAAATTTTCACATTGTTGTTTCACATATTTCACATTTATTTTCACACCATCTCCCCAATCAAGGTGCAAGAATAGGCAATATTCATATTCAAACAACCAGACTGGGACGAACAGTCAAGTGAGGCTCATGCAGGTATGTAATTATTTTGTTTCGCCTTTCCAAGTGCAGCTGAGCTGGAAATAGTGAAACAAAAGAATTACCCGCATGAATAGCCTCACCTGCTAATGCACGGTCCTGAGTTTGAATCCCGGATCGACCAACCGTATCCACTTTTTCTCTGTTCTGAGTAGCTGTTGCTTTATAGCTTTAAATTCCTTTCACCTGGAGCTCTGATACGAGAAAGGGGGGTAAAGTTTGCACTGTCGACCTCAGGTTTGCTAGCCGAAGGAGGCTATCGAGTTAGCGATGTTAAATTTTCACTTTTTTACTTGAGTGTTCGCCCCAGTCTGTCCGTTTGAATACAAATATTGCCTATTGTCTCTGTATATGTAATATGCAAACATTTAGCAAACCTTTTTAGCTGGAGGAGCATCACTTTGTTGGAGGTGCAACACTTCACGCTAAAATTGAAATGAACAATTGTCAATTGCAGTGAGTATACACCTTACAAATGTTAAGTTAGGTAGGATCAATTCCGGTTTTTTACGGCTAAATCTCACTTTTTATTTTAAAATTTTCCAAACTGGACCTGTGTCCATCTTGTGACGTCATCAGTTTGCTAATTTGCATATTCTTTAATCGTAGATAATTCAGAAACCAAAACAATATCAGAAACTGAAAACAGGAATCTCCTTCTTTCATCAAGCCTGTTTCGATATGAGCAAAATGGAAGGGGTGAAAGATTCGTTTCAGTAACACATTAATGACTGCACCCTCAGGAAACAGCAAGTTGTTTTCCCTCGAATCTCGATTTTGTCTTGGGAACATCGAGATTCTCTGGAAAACAACGTGCCGTTTCCCTGGGAGCGATGCAGTCATTAAGTGTATAATAATTTCTGGAATAAACACATTTGAAAAATCACCTAATGAAGATATACAGTACCTCACTTCTGAGCAACTTGATTATGGTGTCTAATCTGCCAAGTACAGCCAATTGCCAACAGTTCTCTTTGGTGCAGTTGTCTTAAGAACAATTTAACCATGATTAATCATATAGAATAATAGTTCTATTGGTCTTGATTTAGTACATTTCTAAAAATAAGCTTTGGATTTTAAAAATGACACAAACGATTCTCAAAATCTGTGCTCCATAGAAGAATTCATGAAAAACATCAAAACCGTGGCTATCCACAGGCATTGAAAATTTAAGAAAACTGAAAAAAAAAACAGCCATTAATCAACTACCATGATATGATCATGTGTGCATTAATCCCTTTGATTCCGGATGGAGAGGGAAAATTCCAACTATATCTTATGGTGTTGAATTTAATCCCTCCTACTCTTAGGGTCCGAAATTAAATGCAGTCTTTAGTCATCAGGTGGTGACAAGACATTTTCATGCATGCATGACTTAACTGTTTTAGTATGATCACTGCAAATTTCACTGGCAAATAGCCATTGTCTGATGTTGTCAATCATTTTACCATATAGAAACTACAATCATTGTACTATAAACTACTGTTATGTGATGAAATCTATATAGCACACTCCATCAGTGAAACCTTGTATTATGGAGCAGGACATGGTTCACATCTTACCCTTCTTTTGCGAGAAGGTGCAATATCCGAGTCAGAGTCCGATGATTCAGCCTCTTCTTGAAGAGAATGCTTTTGCTATTGACAAGTAACAGATTATTAACTTAAAAAAGTGAATTAGGGATATCAGATTTGCATGTGCCCACAGTCAATGCCATGTTAGAACATCCCTGACTGCACCCTTCCCCCTCCCTCTGGAGCAGTTATTGATCTTTTATCAACTAAAAAGATACATTACCTTCAAAAGATAGATCAGTTTGTAAAATCCTTGTTGGGCATGATTGCAGGACATATTTTTGAACCCAGATTCTTTGGTAATGTGTGGTTCCCCAAAATATCCATACCCCTCCATGGAAGGGTGTTGTAAAGTGACCCCTCCACCCCTCTGGAATTCCCCCCCCCCCCCCCCCCCCTCCAGAATTTCCAATCCTTCCGAGGGGAGGGGGGGTATGGATAGTATGAGTATTGCCTGCCACAACGCAGTCCCACCTCTCATGTGAACACAAGCAAAGCGAAAAGAGATTAAAGGCGAGACCCCACAGAGCTTCAAAGACAAACAAGCTACTTTGGTCAATAGAAATTTGAAATTTTGTTCGCCTTAAAAGTTCCCATTAACTCACAATAGACCTCCATGGCTTGGACGTAATGTTTTGCCCATTTCAGATCACATGGCATTCCCATGAGTATTCTCTATTTTTGTTTGGAAGGCTTCCATCCCATATTCATGTATCCTTCGTTAGCAGAAAATCAAAGAAAGAATACTCAGGGGAATGGGTGATCTGAAATGGGAAAACATTACGTCCAAGCCAAGGAGGTCTATGGCCTAAGCCCTTGCGCCATGATAGTGCAACTTTAGGCAAAACTAGATGTTAGACTAATTATAAAAAAATATCCTTGTCTACATGGAACTACACATTCTATGTTTGAAATTAATGTCACCTAACTACAATTCCCCACAGGCATAATAATACCCAGGGTGGGTACACAGATATAAAAATGACGGGGGGGGGGGGGGCAGTGGACGGAGCTCCAAATGTCAAACATTAAAGGCTGAACAGTAATGGCATCGCCTCGCCCTGCCAAGACTAAACTTATCTGTATTTTTTGTTTTTTAATTTCACATAACATTGGAACCTAATGCCTATGTATTTAATTATATACACAATACCAATATAAGCCATGTCTATGCGGGTGTCTATGTCTATGTCTAATGTCATACTGAAAAAAATACCTGAGTCATAAATAATTTGATACCTAAAAAAACCTGCTCCCAAAATTGATACAAAAAAATCCACCTTTTTTAGCCTAAAAAGGCCATTTAATAGCAGCATTAATGATACCCATCCCAATTATGTCTCTCAGAAATAGGTTCAGCAGTATCATGATGATCAATTAATAGCCAATTTCGAACCCCCAAATTAATACCCTTGGATTTTTCAACACCCCCAAAAATACCTGGTAGAATTTTCAACCCCCCAAAAACTTTATCTACAATTTTCAGTCAGTCCCCCACCCCGTCCAAGTACCCCCTGTGGCATAACACAAGGCATTACAACTATACCTGAGTAAAAGCAGATATGGCTGCCTCAGCCTTTCTTTCTTCATTATGATAATCTTCATCTGTAGAACCCAAAAAATTAATGTAAAGAAGTCTTGAATCTCTATGTTTCATAATAGGTAAACATACAACTTTTCTCTTTCAAGTTGGAATAGATTCACATGAAGTGTTTCAAAAAGCAGCAATTACAAAAGCCAGCAGTTCAATTTGAGTTTTTGAATATTCAAAGCATTCAAGGTGAAGAGCAATCAAAAGAAATACTAAACAACAGATAAAACAGCAATGACTCAATCAACAAAAACAACATTGTCAATAACTTAACCATCATATATCGTTAATCCCAACTCCTTCCATGGGAAGGCCAATAGTTTGGACATTACATTACCAATGACAGAGAGTTCCAGAGGCTGTTCTGTGACTCTAGTGGTATCAGCTTTAACTCCTGATTTGATATGAAATACATGTAATATAATATTGTAATGATACATCAATGATGACAATAAGATACACTATCATGGTAGTGACAATAAAATAATTTGTTTCACCAAGAGTTAAGTACTTGATTGGATGATTATCTATTATTAACTAACCATTGCAGACCAGCAGGGCTTGTCCTAGGTTTTGTGACTTCAACTCACATTCCTCTAAAGTACCTGGTTGTGAGAAAAAATCAAAAACAGAAACATATAACTTAGTTGAAACTTGTAACAGAGACAACCAGCGAACAACTCGCAATCACTAAACACCATATTTGGAAAACAATGCTCTTGCGTGCAGCCAATCAAAATTCACATAATACTTTTCCATTGCACACGCATTGAAACTGTTTTCCATTGGTTTAGAAGCGTGCACACGTGTTGATTACCCCTTGAAAGCTGTAGAATCTTTACCTTTAAAAATCAATGTCCCTGCGTATGCCTCCTTGCCTGACTTAATATTAACAGAGGAGCAGATGTCATGTGGGCCTTTACCCTCCACATTAACCGCCTTTGTTATGCTGTATCTTGTCTCGAGTGGGAAAAATACAACATAGTGTAGATCTTCGAAATCTGTATCAAAAAAAGTCGTTACAGAGTCAGTAGGTCTGAACAATAGGGCAGTTTTTTCCTCCTGCCAAAGAGTGAACAAACAAAAGAAAGAGGGAAATGAAAAAAAATACATGCATTCCAACGTTTTATATTCAATGACTGGGCGGCAATTCTAGAAAATATATGTACTACTCACGGTTGGAAATAAATTTGCAACCCGACCACAACTCAGGGCTGGGTGACTAAACATTTGAATTTAGGTGCCAGCTGGCCTCCAAATATTTGGTACTCTTTCAAGCTTGATGACACCTGGTGGCCGAACGTTTTGTTCAGGCGACCAGTGTTTGCACTTGGTCGACAGCTGGAGACTAAGAGAATAAGTTAATTTCCAGCCCTGCTAATGGCAAAAAGAAACGAGAACGAAGTTTGGCGAAAATTCGCACGAGCCGAATTATTATCGGCGAAATTTCGGATGGCCTATTGTCGTGAAGAAACGTTTATATTTCGGAGCGCTCGTCAAGGTTATGAAGCGAATTATCGCTTACCGAATTTTCGTTCACCGAATTTTTGAGTTGAAACGTACTTCACGAGCCGTAAGAGAGGTGTAGAAAATGTACTACTGAGTAAAAAAAAGTATAAAATACTTTGTAAGGCCTTGTCTATAAAAGACATGTTATTAAAAACTCTTTTATCTGAATCAGTGATGCAACAGGTTTTATAGTCAGTATGCTAAAATAGTTTAAGTTAGCTTAATTGTAAACTACTAGTAAAACCTTTTGAAAAAACAAGAAAAGGCGGTAACGCGCATCCGTGATTTGAAGAGTCCGAGGGAGTGAAATCTAAATCAATATGCAATGAGTGAATTAACCATAATATGAAATAACTGAATGAACAAATATTTGAACCGAGTTCCTTGTAAGCAATCAATGGCCTGTAGGTGTTTTTAGTCATAAATAAGTGACAAAAATGTACTAAAGGATTTTCGTTGAGACAAATACACCCTACTTCGCGAAAGTAGAATTGAAAGCATCTTAGCTTTACGTTGTTCTTTGTCGAAAACCAGCTATAATAGCCACATAAAGACATGCATTGTAGAATAAGTGTTTTCTCACCTTCCGGACTTGTTTTCTTTATTTCTTTGAGCTGCAATCTCTCGCTAAATACGGGGCGGTTTTTGGACATGGTGCCGCCTTGTACGCCGAAAAACTCGCTAAGGTTGGTCTAGAGCCCGTAATCTTTTGGCCAGCGGTCACACGTAAATTCCTGAAAAACCGGTTTTTAAATAAAAAACCAGTTATATTAAATGCAAGCTTCGGCTGCAAAGTTCAGCTTCATAACTTTCTCGAATAAAACAAAAGCGAATTAGATAAGAAAAACGTGCGAAAATGATGAATCGAGCAAGATTTCCCGATTCTTCGGTTTCCGATGACAGCTCCATTGACATTTTCCAGGAAAACGTTACCCCTACTTCGAGCCCACGCCCCGAAAAAAGACCTAGATTAGGAAGTGACGACTGTCATTCGTCACTCGGCGAAGAGGAACTATCGGGTATCACGTCATCTCCGGTCATTCTCGCGTCATCTCCAATAAGTGATAATGGAATTTATTGCCTCCAAACCAGTTCCGATGATGACAGCAGTGCCGCCAGCGTCAGAGATGACCGAAATTCCTTGGCAAATGAAAGTGAATATCAGAGCGAATCAAGTGATAGCAGTGATCTAGGCCCAGCACCTGATGAGAGTACAATCAGACAAAATTTGAGACCCGTTGCTTATCTGAACGAATCAGGCGGAGAATCACGTGATCTTTCGAGCGGCGAAGATTCCGATCCATCTTCAATACAAGATAGGGCTGAACACCAATCTTCTTCTGAAGGAGCTTCGTCCTCCGTAGACTCTCCCTCAGTCTCAGACGAGTCCTCAGACGGCACTCCTAGTGACACCTCTTCTGCTGACGACAGTGATGTATCGGCCGACGCCCACTTTTCTGACAATGATGATGACAGTGAACTCGCAAGCAACTTGTTTCCAGGGTCACCCGTGGCGACTTCAACATTCGATGCGTTGTTGTTGGCTTATTTCAAGAAACACCATACGTCCGAACTTGCACAAAATAACTTACTCCAGTTGCTAAAAGTTTCTTTGCCGGAGGACAACGAAGTGGCAGCATCGGCCTATATGTTCAGAAAGAGGCATAGCGAACTTATAACAGATAGCACTCATTGTTGTTTGTGCCTAGATGCCATATGCAAACAGAGCAGGCCATGTGCCAAAACCAGCATTGTGCAGTGTATGGCGAAGAAGTTGATGCAGTTACCTTTTTGTTCTACCAGTACAATCCCAAATGCAAAGAATCCTAAAGGGTAAGTACGCACTTGACGCATTACGGACCGGTCATTATTTACACTGGAGAGAGGGGAAGTGGGAGTGTGTGTGGGGGGGGGGGGGGGGGGGGGGGGGTGGTGGGGGAAGAGAAAAGGCCCGCAACTACGCAAAGAAAAGTTCGAGACACCGGCCTTTGTATAACTTACATTGAGCAATAGCGAAAGGTACAGGAGTCGAATTTTCCTTCCCAGGGCCGAAATATTTAAATTTCAGGTTTACAGCAGAGGTCCCGGCCGGCGCGCGAAAACTGTGATGTGAAAATTGAGATTTATGTTTTTACTGGTATATATCTCTTGGTACTAGATTATCAAAAACAATAAAACGAATTTAATTTGACTATTAACTAAGCTGAATCCTGGAATTAGACTTGTTACGAACAGAAAAACTAGTAGCTTTTTTAACTGAAGACGCTATTTGCGTTTTAAACAGAAAAAAAAGTCATTTTTATACAGCGGAGCCAAGCTCTGGAATAGTTTGCCCCCTTAGACAAGGGAATGTGATTCTTTAAATGCTTCTAAATTCTTTAATTTATTTGTCAAAACTAGCCTGTCACAAATACCACTGACTTTTAGAAGTATTATATATAATTAGTGTAAATAATTTGTACCGATTTTTCTTTTGCAAAAATAAGTATATAACCAAGGCCCCTGTGGAAATCTGCTACAGAGTTGTCAGGGTTTAGCGTTATGGAATAAAGCTATACTATACTACTTTTTCTGTGTACTTTTTCTGAGTATACACGAAAAATACCTCACACTTTTAGCCAATCAGCGCGCGCAATTATTCAAACCTTCAGGGGCCGGTTCCTGAAAGGTGGATAAAGTTATCCACGGATAAAAGTTATCTGTTGTATAGGTTTTTTTCAGGATTTATCCGTTGGATAAGCGTTTATCCACTGATAACTCTTAACTGGCCTTCTAGGAACCGGCCCCAGGAGGCTAGATTCCGCTAAGAAAATAGCACAAAAAAAGCGCTATCGCACGAGTCGCGCAGAGACGAGGGCGCTGATATCGCCTTTAAGTATTTTCGGCGGAATCTACCGACTGACTGATATTTGAATATACTTGAATCGTATGATACCTCGTCCTCAAATCAATGATATCTCTTTTGTGTCAAAATTGAGGACGATATCAAGGCCGTAGCTAGAAATTTTTGACTGGGGGGGGGGGGGGGGGGGGGGGGGGCTAACCAAAACCTCGCAGATTCCGGGGGACTAAAAAGAGGGCCCTAAATTAGAAGGGGTCAGAAGTGAATTACGATTTGTCCATTTGAACAGCAAGTTGCCTGATGTTAGGAAATTCTTAACAGTCTTAAAATGAGAAGAAAGATACTAATTAACGACTTTATTAGGCGTTTTCTTTGGCAGCGACAACGTATGATTGATTTCGTGCGAAGGAATGCAATCAGACGACGCTAAACGTTTTTGTCGAGGAAACAACGTATTTTGATGCTTCTTTGAGTCGCCGAATAAACAATGCAATCAGACTCGCTAACGTTTTTGTCTGGAAACGAGTGCTTTTTGTCGAGCCCGATAAACAGCCTACTGTTTCGGTAATATTTTGATAATTCAATAATTCTATTTGAGTTCCGAAAACCACTCAAAAACACACTTTGTCATGTTTAGTGAATAACAGCCAAAATGCCGCAGTTTGCCAGGAAAAGCAAATTTTTCGTTGAATACCCACGACAGGAAAACAGTCCGTCATAACATCGTATAATAGTTCTGTTCACTGCTTATCAACATTACCATTCTAATGCTAATGTGACAACTGTAGATTGAATAGCGCCCTTTGTTCTTTCAACCAATCGATCTCTGGTTGGCACATTATAACAATGGATGACGTCAGTGCGAACAGCACTATACCTTGACATGCTTCTCGCCTGTGGGTTCCAACCACCCTCCATGTTCGCGTTCAAAACTGCCCGATGGCAACGGACAGCAAATCTGCACCCAGACCGTAGACTATATGGTTGTTTTAGAATTTTCTTTCTCTATTCTGTAGAAAACTGGTGCAAGATTGACGAATACAAACAGACGATGGCAGTACATTCACCTGATCTGAGGGACATCCAAGATGGTAACGTGTATGTCACGACACAGAACGCAGCAAGGAAGAGGGTATTTTCTCTCATCATTAGCTGCGATGGGGCACCAGTGATAAAATCTAGAAAGTTTGACATCTGGCCCCTGATGGCGTTCATAGTAGAACTTCCACCATCTGAGAGGTACAAATTTTGTAACATCATGTTAACAGGATTATGGTATGGCAAGTCAAAGCCCATCATGCACCTATTTCTCAGGCAATTTGTGGGCGAGATTGAAGTCTGTAATACTGGTTGCGAGTTTTATGACAATGAAGGTAATCAATTACAGTGTATTGTAAGGCTTCAATCCATTGTGCCAGACCTGCCTGCTAAGGCCATACTTTTGAACATGAAACAGTACAATGGAAAATTCGGCTGCGCAACGTGCAAGCACCCCGGTCGCTACGACCGTGATTCCCGATCTCGTTTGTACGAGTTTACTCCGAGACTAACTCTAAGAACTTCCGAGGAAACTCGGCTTCTTGGAGTTCTTGCTGAAAGAGGCCAGCCTATGTTTGGAGTTAAGGGGAGGCATGCTTTTGGACAGTTACTCGCAATTCCAGATAACACACCAATTGACTGGATGCACTGCGTTTGCGAGGGTGTGCTTAAGCGGAACTCTTTGCCTTTGGTTCTCCGACTCAAACAAAGAAGAAGACTACAGCCTATTCGACTTTGTTGGACAGTTAGATGAAAAGTTCATGAATATAAAGGTCCCTCATGACTTTACACGAAAGCCACGCAGCATTCAAGACATGAAGCACTGGAAAGCATCTGAATACAGAATGTTTGTTCTGTATGCTGGGCTACCATGTCTTCGAGAGGCGGTTTGCAGAGGTGCTTTCCGGGCCGATTTATTCTATCATTTCGCCCTCCTATCGACATCCATTCGTCTGCTACATTCTGCACCTGTCTCTCAAGCTGATGTAACTTTGTCACAGGTTCTTGTCGACAACTTCGTGCGACTTCTTCCTAGTCTATACAGCAAGCGGGAGTGCACTTACAACTGTCACGCCCTACTGCATTTGCCATCACAAGTTCTACAGCATGGCCCTCTGTCTCTCGTCGGCGTTTGTCATTTCGCGACGAGTCAGCCATTCTAGTTTCGCCAGCTTGCAGGCTCGTTTGTCGTTTGGCGAGTCTTTATCAGCGACAGCGACTTACAGAGACCGCTAACTGAGAATCTGTAATGGAACGAGAGGCATTCCGCGACAGATGGTCGAGAACCTGTGTGTCAACCAGTCATACAAAGCCCTCGTTGACAGCAAATGCCAAGGCAATGACGGGGCTGAAAGGCTGGCTAGTCGTCTTCTTCAGTCGGGCACTAGTGCAAGACAAATTGAGAACATGAGCTTTCTGGAGCCCATTAATCAAGTGAAGCTTCCCCGTTACCATGACGTCCTCGAGGCATCTTTTCCAGAAACATCACGTGACACCGTCTACGCCATTGCGTACAGAGCAAGAAAAGAGGAGACTACGTACCACAGCGTTATGTATCCCAGGAAAGGGCGGTCGTGCAGTTACATTGTTCAGTACTCAGAGGGACAGGCTCGCATTATGGAAACGTTGTCTGCTTCATACTTCGCGAGAACCGAGCTTTTGCCTTGGTCCACAAGTACAGGGAACTGGACAAAAACATCTGCGAAGACCTTGGCCAGCTTCCACGAGATGGTATAATGAAGCAACTCATTCAGAAGAACGTGCTAGGAAGTCATTTCGTGGAAGTGTCTGAGCCCAGAAGTTACACCATCATACGTTGTGCTGTGATAAATAACCGATGCTTATACATACCTGGACCTGGTGCTAATGGCTACTTACCGCTCTAGACGCCACGTATGAACATGATTGAGCAGCCAGTTTATAATCATAACAATGTGGTACCATGGAACTCATACACCTATTCCAGAAAACACAACGGTCTCTTGTAGCCCGCGATTTGTCATGGGAGCAAATAGGTACACCAAAATAGAATCATGGACACTGGTTTCTAGGATAAATACCCATACTTATCACCCAGCTTATGCCCAATGATCTACAATACATTGCCGTAGAAAATTTGAACTGGGTTAAAACGAGAATTCCGTTCTTTTTAGTTTCCCATGACGTGCCGCGGGCTACAACAGACAGTTGTGACGGTTAACCTTTTCTGAAATAGGTGTGCACTAATTTATATGCTATGTACCGCAGCAGGGGCAGATCTAGGGAGCTGATTATTATGGTCGCCAGCAAACCCCTTTTTCTCGTATTTCTAGTATAAATTAGCCACCCCCTTGGTCTGATTGCATGTCGGTTTTCCCTAAAGCGAGCCACATTTAACATGGGGTGAAATCAAACGCTGTTTTACGGCTCAGTGACCTCTCTGCATGTGCAGTTGGCTGTCACGACTGTAAGAAACGAGCTATAGAGACGTAGTATCTGACCATTACATTCTGAGCTTTACAGAGTTTTTCTGAACTGAATGTTCTCAGACATTTGAAATGAAAGATACCACTAGGTGTGAATAATAAAATTCCATGTTGGTATTGTTCATTGCGTGACTTTTTTTTTTGCTACGCTTTAAGAGTCGAATGAATTCGCATTCAATGGCCTGCGATACAGATTCATTATAATAATAATAATATGTTATTTTAAAGCGATCCAGCAGCGCTTTACTATTTAATATATGCTTACAATAAATGGATACAATGGATGATTCCAGCTATAAGCGCGCGCACTGCTCTATTCAGAAATGCCCCAAGCCGTGTCCCACAACTACCAGAATGCAGCGCGCGCTTTTTGAACAGTTTGTTCGACAAATGTCCCACATCTACCGACATGCAGCACGTGCTTGCGTTATAGCTGGAATCGTCCATTCATTGAGCAACTGCTCATAGTAACAAGTAAAAATGTTAAAAACGTACAAAAATAAATAACATATGTCCTAATTACAAACAGTAAAAACGTTTAAAAAGAGGCTAGTACGAAGGATATGCTACACATTTCAGACCAAACGGGGTGGCTTAATCTAAAGGTTATTGTATAATTAACAAATAGATCTCGTTTTTTGTGCGAATGTACTGCAATAGATACACAGATGACGTCACAGAATGTCATGAACAACAGTCGCGCAACTCGACTGTGTCTCATTGCGTACTTTTTTATCATGACATTCTGTGACGCCATCTGTGCATCTATTACAGTACACACGCACGCAAGACGAGATCTATTTCTTTATAATATAGCTACGATATAACGCGCGCTGTGATTGGTCCAAATCTATGCTCTATTGCGCCGATAAAGTCATAGAAAGTTGTGCGCTAATTCTTAATTAAGCCTTAAAATCGAGCATTGAGCAAAGGCAAATTTTCACGTGTGAAAATATCAAGTTTTCGCGCGCGAGATCACTCAGTATTTCATTGGTGTTTATAATTAACTCAAATACAATTGAAATTTGGTTTTTCAATGATGTTTATATAATAAACAGAACATTACATGACCGCTTGGAGATACAAATTGTATCTTCTCGTGTCAAAACCTTATCCCACTTTATCGCTGCGCTCACTCGTGAGATACATTTTCAACACTCGAAGATAAAACTCGTATCCCGCGCGGCCATATAATATCCTATATACCCCATAGATCAGCCCTGATGCGGGACATCAGATAATTAAGGCCACTGTATATGAGTTCCATGGTACCACATTGTTATGGTTATAAACTGGCTGCTCAATCATGTTCATACGTGGCGTCTAGAGCGGTAAGGTAGCCATTAGCACCAGGTCAGGTATGTATAAGCATCGGTTATTTATCACAGCACAACGTATGATGGTGTAACTTCTGGGCTCAGACACTTCCACGAAATGACTTCCTAGCACGTTCTTCTGAATGAGTTGCTTCATTATACCATCTCGTGGAAGCTGGCCAAGGTCTTCGCAGATGTTTTTGTCCAGTTCCCTGTACTTGTGGACCAAGGCAAAAGCTCGGTTCTCGCGAAGTATGAAGCAGACAACGTTTCCATAATGCGAGCCTGTCCCATCTGAGTACTGAACAATGTAACTGCACGACCGCCCTTTCTGGGATACATAACGCTGTGGTAAGTAGTCTCCTCTTTTCTTGCTCTGTACGCAATGGCGTAGACGGTGTCACGTGATGTTCCTGGAAAAGATGCCTCGAGGACGTCATGGTAACGGGGAAGCTTCACTTGATGAATGGGCTCCAGGAAGCTCATGCCCTCAAGTTGTCTCGCACTTGGCACGACTGAAGAAGACAACTAGCCAGCCTTTCAGCCCCGTCATTGCTTTGGCATTTGCTGTCAACGAGGGCTTTGTATGACTGGTTGACACACAGGTTCTCGACCATCTGTCGCGGAATGCCTCTCGTTCCATTACAGCCATTCTCAGTTACACGCGGTCGCCGGTAAAAAGCTTGTAAGCGAAAACTCGTTTTTCTGTCTTGTCTGAGCGCGTCAAGCCGGCAAAAGAACGTGCGTTGCCATGGAAACTTTGACAAAAAAAACGAGTTTTCGCTTGCAAGCTTTTTTCCCGGCGACCGCGTGTAACTGAGAATGGCTGTAAAGAGGCTCTTAAGTCGGGCGATAAATGACTCGAAAACAACGCCGACGAGAAGGACAGAGGGCCATGCTGTAGAACTTGTGATGGCAAATGCAGTAGGGCGTGACAGTTGTAAGTGCACTCCCGCTTGCTGTATAGACTAGGAAGAAGTCGCACGAAGTTGTCGACAAGAACCTGTGACAAAGTTACAGACGAATGGACGTCGATAGAGCGAAATAGTAGAAGAAATCGGCCAGGAAAGCAGCTCTTAAAACCGAAGACATGAAGACATGGCAACCCAGCATAGAACGAGCATTCTGTATTCGGATGTTTTCCAGTGCTTCATGTCTTGAATGCCGCGTGGTTTTCTTGTAAAGTCATGAGGGACCTTTGTATTTATGAACATCTAGCTGTCCAACAAAGTCGAACAAGCTGTAGTCGTCTTCTTTGTTTAGTCGGAGAGAACCAAAGACGAAAACGTTGCCGCTTGATTAAGTACTCCCTCGGCAAACGCAGTGCATCCAGTCAATTGGTGTGTTATCTGGGATTGCGAGTAACAGTCCAAAAGCATGCCTCCCTTAACTCCAAACATAGATGGCCTCTTTCAGCAAGAACTCCAAGAAGCCGAGTTTCCTCGGAAGTTCTTAGAGTTAGTCTCGGAGTAAACTCGTACAAACCATAGTTAGTAGAGGAGACTCCTCTACTAACTATGTACAAACGAGATCGGGAATCACGGTCGTAGCGACCGGGGTGCTTGCACGTTGCGCAGCCGAATTTTCCATGTTTTTTTTTCCAGTCTTCTGTTTGGCCCATTTAGTCACTAAAACAGTGTTTTCGAACCTTAAATGTGGACCTTTTTGCCGCGGGGGGGGGGGGGGGGGGGGGGGGGGGGGAAGGGGGTGTGTGCTTGTGCACCCCGGAACCCCCTGGCTACGGGCCCGGTCGGGGTGCTTGCACGTCGCGCAGCCGAATTTGTTTATGTCATTTAAAGCCTTTCAAATTAAATACATTGTTGCGGTGATATTCACTTACGTAAATAGATCTTTTCGATTTTTATTTCAAAGAAAAATACACCGGTTCTACACAAAAAAAACTCCTGCTTCGCAAACAACAAACTCCGTGCCCTTCGAGTTAATGCGTACAACTCCGTAGAGCTTTTTTTGCGGAATCTACCGACTACCGATCTAAGACTTTGAATATACTTGAATCGCATGACATCTTGCCCTCAATTTCCACAAAAAAGGATATCATACCATCCTACAAGATAGCTCATTCTTTAACCTTTACAGCTGTTTTGAGTATTCTGCGAACTCTCGAGATCGATTTCCAACCGTCAAACCCCTTTCTAGCTTCCATCAATCAAACTTTGAAACTCTTTGGAATACATAGAATTCAGTATTTGCCATAGGTAAATGCTCCAACACAGCATCTTTTACTATTTTCTAGATAAGTGGCCTAACTTAAGGTCGGCTAAGACTCAAATTATACCCGAGACTTTGATTGACGGAAGCCAGATCGCCATTGGAAGTCAAAAGGTGAAAGTTCGCAGAATGCTCAAAACAGCTGTAAAACAAAATAACGACGTGACACAGAAATTTTCCGTGAACACCTCCTTTTCGAGAACCCAGTACTGTACCTTAAAATCCTGAAAAAAACTGTCGATCGATCATGAATTGTATTACCATAGCTTCGAAATTCAAATATTAAAATTTTAATATTGAATCAGTACACATTGAGTACCTCGTGAAGCCCCAAAAACAATAAATGCACAGCACCAAATGCGAGTTGAGCCATGAAAAACAATGCAGTGGCATATGTCGTAAAATGTCTGTCTATGCCCCTGTGAATTAAATGAAATTGTAATCAAGAATGAAAATAATGTGTTCAATAATTATGGACTCTTGTAGAGGAGCATACTTGAGCCTATTTGACTGTTAAATAATATTTTAAAACCTTATTGAATCAGGAAAGATAAGATAAGACGAGATTTGAAATCTTATGAAAAATCTTATAAGATCTTATAAGAACTTACATTTCTTAATAAGAATCTTATAAGATTCTATTATTTATAGCATCATTAAAATTTCAGTCTGACCATTTTAAAATCTTATTAAGAATCTTATTAAGAATCTTGTATTGATCTTATAAGAATGTATAATTCTAATAAGAATCTTATAAGATGTACTGTCTTATTAAAAAAAATCTTATAAGAACTTACAATTCTTAATAAGAATCTTATAAGATTCATCATCTCATTAAGATCTTAATAAAATTGTAAGAATCTTATTAAGAATGTTATAAGATTTTATACGAATTCATGATTCTTAATAAGATCTTATAAGATTTACTGTCTTATTAAGAATCTTATAAGAACTTATAAGATCTTATAAGATCTTATAAGAATCTAATAAGATTTCCCACCTGGAAGGACCAGAGTGTGCAATAATACCCTATAGTTGCTCTCTGTAGTTGGTATTTCAGTGTTAACTCATAGCTGATATGACTGTAGAATGTATAAGTGGTTCCCTACAGTGAGTTCAGGGACGGTGTGTGCAATAGTTACCCTATAGTCTGCTTTCGTAGTCTGGTATTTCAGTGTTGAACCATAGCTGAATATGGCTGTAGAATGCATAAGTGTTTCTGTACAGTGACGTTACAAGGACCAGTGTGTGCAATAGGACGCTTAGTTGCTCTCTGTAGTGGGTATTTCAGTGTTTAAACTCATAGTGAATATGACTGTAGAATGCATAAGTGTTTCTGTACAGTGACGTTATAAGGACCAGCGTGTGCAATAGGACCCTATAGTCGTCTCTGTAGCCGGCATTCAGTGTGGGAACTCATAGGTAGCTGAATATGACTGTAGAACTGTAAGTGTTTCTGTACAGTGACGTTCAAGGACCAGTGTGTGCAATAGGACCTATAGTCCGCTCTCTGTAGTCTGGTTTCAGCGTTGAACTCATAGCTGCATATGACTGTAGAACTGTAAGGTTTCCCTACAGTGACGTTACAAGGACCAGTGTGTGGAATAGGACCCCATAGTCTGCTCTCTGTAGTTGGTATTTCAGTGTTAATCTCATAGCTGAATATGACTGTAGAACTGTAGGTGTTTCTGTACAGTGACGTTATAAGGACCAGTGTGTGCAATAGGACGCTATAGTCCGCTCTCTGTAGCCTGGTATTTCAGTGTTCAACTCATAGGTAGCTCAATATGACTGTAGAACTGTAAGTGTTTCTGTACAGTGACGTTACAAGGACCAGTGTGTGCAATAGGACCCTATAGTCGCTCTCTGTAGTCTGGTATTTCAGTGTTGAACTCATAGCTGAATATGGCTGTAGAACTGTAAGTGTTTCCTACAGTGACGTTACAAGGACCAGTGTGTGGAATAGGACCATAGTCTGCTCTCTGTAGTCTGGTATTTCAGTGTTGAATCATAGCTGAATATGACTGTAGAAATGTAAGTGTTTCCCTAGAGTGACGTTACAAGGACCAGTGTGTGGAATAGGACACTATAGTCTGCTCTCTGTAGTCTGGTATTTCAGTGTTAATCTCATAGCTGAATATGACTGTAGAACTGTAGGTGTTTCTGTACAGTGACGTTACAAGGACCAGTGTGTGGAATAGGACCCTATAGTCTGCTCTCTGTAGTCTGGTATTTCAGTGTTGAACTCATAGCTCAATATGACTGTAGAACTGTAAGTGTTTCCCTACAGTGACGTTACAAGGACCAGTGTGTGCAATAGGACCCTATAGTCCGCTCTCTGTAGTCTGGTATTTCAGTGTTGAACTCATAGCTGAATATGACTGTAGAATGTAAGTGTTTCCCTACAGTGACGTTACAAGGACCAGTGTGTGGAATAGGACCCTATAGTCTGCTCTCTGTAGTCTGGTATGTCAGTGTTTAAACTCATAGCTGAATATGACTGTAGAACTGTAAGTGTTTCTGTACAGTGACGTTACAATGACCAGTGTGTGGAATAGGACCCTATAGTCTGCTGTCTGTAGTCTGGTATTTCATTGTTGAACTCATAGCTGAATATGACTGTAGAATTGTAAGTGTTTCCCTACAGTGACGTTAAAAAGGACCAGTGTGGGAATAGGACCCTATAGTCTGCTCTCTGTAGTCTGGTATTTCAGTGTTAAACTCATAGCTGAATATGACTGTAGAACTGTAAGTGTTTCTGTACACTGACGTTACAAGGACCAGTGTGTGCAATTAATACCCTATAGTCCGCTCTCTGTAGTCTGGTATTTCAGAGTGTTAACTCATAGCTGAATATGACTGTAGAACTGTAAGTGTTTCTGTACACTGACGTTACAAGGACCAGTGTGTGCAATAATACCCTATAGTCCGCTCTCTGTAGTCTGGTATTTCAGTGTTTAACTCATAGCTGAATATGACTGTAGAATGCATAAGTGTTTCCCTACAGTGACGTTACAAGGACCGGTGTGTGCAATAGTACCCTATAGTCTGCTTTCTGTAGTCTGCTATTTCAGTGTTGAACTCATAGGAATATGACTGTAGAATTGTAAGTGTTTCCCTACAGTGACGTCACAAGGACCAGTGTGTGGAATAGGAACCTATAGTCTGCTCTCTTTAGTCTGGTATTTCAGTGTAAACTCATAGCTGAATAGACTGTAGAACTGTAAGTGTTTCGTACACGACGTTACAAGGACCAGTGTGTGCAATAATACCTATAGTCCGCTCTCTGTAGTCTGGATTTCAGTGTTTATCATAGCTGAATATGACTGTAGAATGGATAAGTGTTTCCCTACAGTGACGTTACAAGGACCGGTGTGTGCAATAGTACCTTTAGTATAACCAACTAATGGTCTATTACAAATCCTGCATTCTGATTGGCTGAGCTACTAATGGTCTATTAGTGATAGACCGTGCCTGGCAAAACAACACCTTTCTTTGCAGAAAACTTGATTTTTCAACATAAACCAACTAAAATAAAATGATGGAATCATTGCCAAAACCGACCAACTAGTGGGTTTATACTAAAACAATTAGACCTCTCTTCTCATGTGCTATGATATCAATAGACCATTCGGCCTTCGGCCTCATGGTCTATTCATCATAGCACATTCGGCCTTGAGGTCTAATTGTTAAATAGTCTGCTTTCTGTAGTCTGCTATTTCAGTGTTGAACTCATAGGTGAATATGGCTGTAGAATGCATAAGTGTTTCTGTACAGTGACGTTACAAGGACCAGTGTGTGCAATAGGACCCCATAGTCTGCTCTCTGTAGTCTGGTATTTCAGTGTTAATCTCATAGCTGAATATGACTGTAGAACTATAAGTGTTTCTGTACAGTGACGTTACAAGGACCAGTGTGTGCAATAGGACCCTATAGTCCGCTGTCTGTGGTCTGTTATTTCAGTATTGAACTCGTAGCTGAATATGACTGTAGAACTGTAAGTGTTTCTGTACAGTGACGTTACAATGACCAGTGTGTGGAATAGGACCCTATAGTCTGCTGTCTGGTAGTCTGGTATTTCAGTGTTGAACTCATAGCTGAATATGACTGTAGAACTGTAAGTGTTTCCCTACAGTGACGTTACAAGGACCAGTTTTGGAATAGGACCCTATAGTCTGCTCACTGTAGTCTGGTATTTCAGTGTTGAACTCATAGCTGAATATCACTGTAGAACTGTAAGTGTTTCCCTACAGTGACATTACAAGGACCAGTGTGTGCAATAGGACCCTATAGTCTGGTATTTCATGTTGAACTCATAGCTGAATATGACTGTAGAACTGTAAGTGTTTCTGTGCACTGACGTTACAAGGACCAGTGTGTGCAATAATACCCTATAGTCTGCTCTCTGTAGTCTGGTATTTCAGTGTTTAACTCATAGCTGAATATGACTGTAGAATGTATAAGTGTTTCCCTACAGTGACGTTACAAGGACCGGTGTGTGCAATAGTACCCTATAGTCTGCTTTCTGTAGTCTGGTATTTCAGTGTTGAACTCTAGCTGAATATGGCTGTAGAATGCATAAGTGTTTCTGTACAGTGACGTTACAAGGACCAGTGTGTGCAATAGGACGCTATAGTCTGCTCTCTGTAGTCTGGTATTTCAGTGTTAAACTCATAGCTGAATATGACTGTAGAATGCATAAGTGTTTCTGTACAGTGACGTTATAAGGACCAGCGTGTGCAATAGGACCCTATAGTCCGCTCTCTGTAGCCTGGCATTTCAGTGTTGAACTCATAGGTAGCTGAATATGACTGTAGAACTGTAAGTGTTTCTGTACAGTGACGTTACAAGGACCAGTGTGTGCAATAGGACCCTATAGTCCGCTCTCTGTAGTCTGGTATTTCAGCGTTGAACTCATAGCTGCATATGACTGTAGAACTGTAAGTGTTTCCTACAGTGACGTTACAAGGACCAGTGTGTGGAATAGGACCCCATAGTCTGCTCTCTGTAGTCTGGTATTCAGTGTTAATCTCATAGCTGAATATGACTGTAGAACTGTAGGTGTTTCTGTACAGTGACGTTATAAGGCCAGTGTGTGCAATAGGACGCTATAGTCCGCTCTCTGTAGCCTGGTATTTCAGTGTTCAACTCATAGGTAGCTCAATATGACTGTAGAACTGTAAGTGTTTCTGTACAGTGACGTTACAAGACCAGTGTGTGCAATAGGACCCTATAGTCCGCTCTCTGTAGTCTGGTATTTCAGTGTTGAACTCATAGCTGAATTGGCTGTAGAACTGTAAGTGTTTCCTACAGTGACGTTACAAGGACCAGTGTGTGGAATAGGACCCTATAGTCTGCTCTCTGTAGTCTGGTATTTCAGTGTTGAACTCATAGCTGAATATGACTGTAGAACTGTAAGTGTTTCCCTAGAGTGACGTTACAAGGACCAGTGTGTGGAATAGGACCCTAGTCTGCTCTCTGTAGTCTGGTTTTCAGTGTTAATCTCATAGCTGAATATGACTGTAGAACTGTAGGTGTTTCTGTACAGTGACGTTACAAGGACCAGTGTGTGGAATAGGACCCTATAGTCTGCTCTCTGTAGTCTGGTATTTCAGTGTTGAACTCATAGCTCAATATGACTGTAGAACTGTAAGTGTTTCCCTACAGTGACGTTACAAGGACCAGTGTGTGCAATAGGACCTATAGTCCGCTCTCTGTAGTCTGGTATTTCAGTGTTGAACTCATAGCTGAATATGACTGTAGAATGTAAGTGTTTCCCTACAGTGACGTTACAAGGACCAGTGTGTGGAATAGGACCCTATAGTCTGCTCTCTGTAGTCTGGTATTTCAGTGTTAAACTCATAGCTGAATATGACTGTAGAACTGTAAGTGTTCTGTACAGTGACGTTACAATGACCAGTGTGTGGAATAGGACCCTATAGTCTGCTGTCTGTAGTCTGGTATTTCATTGTTGAACTCATAGCTGAATATGACTGTAGAATTGTAAGTGTTTCCCTACAGTGACGTAAAGGACCAGTGTGTGGAATAGGACCCTATAGTCTGCTCTCTGTAGTCTGGTATTTCAGTGTTAAACTCATAGCTGAATATGACTGTAGAACTGTAAGTGTTTCTGTACACTGACGTTACAAGGACCAGTGTGTGCAATAATACCCTATAGTCTGCTCTCTTTAGTCTGGTATTTCAGTGTTAACTCATAGCTGAATATGACTGTAGAACTGTAAGTGTTTTCTGTACACTGACGTTACAAGGACCAGTGTGTGCAATATACCCTATAGTCCGCTCTCTGTAGTCTGGTATTCAGTGTTTAACTCATAGCTGAATATGACTGTAGAATGGATAAGTGTTTCCCTACAGTGACGTTACAAGGACCGGTGTGTGCAATAGTACCCTTTAGTATAAACCAACTAATGGTCTATTACAAATCCTGCATTCTGATTGGCTGAGCTACTAATGGTCTATTAGTGATAGACCGTGCCTGGCAAAACCACCACCTTTCTTTGCAAGAAAACTTGATTTTTCAACATAAAATGATGGAATTCATTGCCCAAAACCGACCAACTAGTTGGTTTATACTAAAACAATTAGACCTCTCGTCCTCATGTGCTATGATATCAATAGACCATTCGGCCTTCGGCCTCATGGTCTATTCATCATAGCACATTCGGCCTTGAGGTCTAATTGTTAAATAGTCTGCTTTCTGTAGTCTGCTATTTCAGTGTTGAACTCATAGGTGAATATGGCTGTAGAATGCATAAGTGTTTCTGTACAGTGACGTTACAAGGACCAGTGTGTGCAATAGGACCCCATAGTCTGCTCTCTGTAGTCTGGTATTTCAGTGTTAATCTCATAGCTGAATATGACTGTAGAACTGTAAGTGTTTCTGTACAGTGACGTTACAAGGACCAGTGTGTGCAATAGGACCCTATAGTCCGCTGTCTGTGGTCTGTTATTTCAGTATTGAACTCGTAGCTGAATATGACTGTAGAACTGTAAGTGTTTCTGTACAGTGACGTTACAATGACCAGTGTGTGGAATAGGACCCTATAGTCTGCTGTCTGTAGTCTGGTATTTCAGTGTTGAACTCATAGCTGAATATGACTGTAGAACTGTAAGTGTTTCCCTACAGTGACGTTACAAGGACCAGGTTTTTGGAATAGGACCCTATAGTCTGCTCACTGTAGTCTGGTATTTCAGTGTTGAACTCATAGCTGAATATCACTGTAGAACTGTAAGTGTTTCCCTACAGTGACGTTACAAGGACCAGTGTGTGGAATAGGACCCTATAGTCTGCTCTCTGTAGTCTGGTATTTCAGTGTTAAACTCATAGCTGAATATGACTGTAGAACTGTAAGTTTCCCTACAGTGATGTTATAAGGACCAGTGTGTGCAATAGGACCCTATAGTACGCTCTCTGTAGTCTCGTATTTCAGTGTTGAACTCATAGCTGAATATGACTGTAGAACTGTAAGTGTTTCCCTACAGTGACGTTACAAGGACCAGTGTGTGGAATAGGACCCTATAGTCCGCTCTCTGTAGTCTGGTATTTCAGTGTTAAACTCATAGCTGAATATGACTGTAGAACTCTAAGTGTTTCTGTACAGTGACGTTACAAGGACCAGTGTGTGGAATAGGACGCTATAGTCTGCTCTCTGTAGTCTGGTATTTCAGTGTTAAACTCACAGCTGAATATGACTGTAGAACTCTAAGTGTTTCTGTACAGTGACGTTACAAGGACCAGTGTGTGCAATAGGACCCTATAGTCCGCTCTCTGTAGTCTGGTATTTCAGTGTTGAACTCATAGCTGAATATGACTGTAGAACTGTAAGTGTTTCCCTACAGTGACGTTACAAGGACCAGTGTGTGCAATAGGACCCTATAGTCCGCTCTCTGTAGTCTGGTATTTCAGTGTTGAACTCATAGCTGAATATGACTGTAGAACTGTAAGTGTTCCCTACAGTGACGTTACAAGGACCAGTGTGTGCAATAGGACCCTATAGTCCGCTCTCTGTAGTCTGGTATTTCAGTGTTAAACTCATAGCTGAATATGACTGTAGAACTGTAAGTGTTTCCCTACAGTGACGTTACAAGGACCAGTGTGTGGAATAGGACCCTATAGTCCGCTCTCTGTAGTCGGGTATTTCAGCGTTGAACTCATAGCTGAATATGACTGTAGAACTGTAAGTGTTCTGTACACTGACGTTACAAGGACCAGTGTGTGCAATAATACCCTTTATATCCCAGTGATCAATTTTAACGCGTGCTCATTGGTCGAAACGTATCACGTGGTGCATTTTCACAGGACAGATATCAGACGATATTGTCCGTCGGAAGTGATATCCGTCCTGGGAGAAATGTTTTAAGCAAAAACTGGATATTTTCTGTTAAAAAAATAATGGAAAACAAGCAACCAAGGTTTTTGTCTGAGAATGTTGATGAAATACTTAAATTGGTGGCTGAGGCGACACCGGAAAACACAAAAAGTCAACTAACAGGCCGTGAACGTTTGAATGGTTTACTACAAAGTTGTTAGTTTTTGTTGTTGTTTCAATCCAAGTTTATTCGGTTGACATTCGCGAAAAAAAAATGAAAGAACTAAACAAAAAAGAGCGAAATGACGATAAAATAATTGTTTTTAAACTTACTTTTTGTCGTAGCTTGGCAAATAGAAAAACAACTTGCAATCAGCTCAACCAAAATTCAACCACTTCGAGTGTAGTCCAGCAAGCCGACTTCCAAGTTCGGTCAGCAGCGCTAAATTTTTCCAACTCTGCATTTCACGGCTGTAATTTATACTTCAGTTCACAGCAGAACAATTATTTAACAGTCCTGCAAGGAATTATACCCGAAAACCCGAATCTGGGCTAGATTTCTGTAGAAAAGCACTCAGGAAAGCACTAGAACTTGTGCGTTGTAAATTTGTTTTGTGAATTCGCTCTGATTTCTTCTAGCCCCACGTTAGGGTTTGATTTACAGTTTTTGTGTCAACCAATCACAGCTCGAATAAAAATATCTTAGCCAATCACCGCTTATGATTTGCCTTTTCGCGCCATACTGCAGTTTAGTGGTTTTGTCACGTTCACAATGTTTTTCTCTCTCGAGTTTTTCAGTGAATCGCTGGGATATAAAATAAATAAACCCCTTCTTGGCTTGCTGTAATATCGGTGAAGAATGGTCCTCAAATTTCACAGTTGCCCTCGAAGCTTCGCTTCTCGGCCAACTGTTCATTTTTCGTACCATTTGTCATCCTTGGACATTATCCGCCGATATTACAGCTGCCAGAAGGGGTTTATTTAGTAAATAGTCCGCTCTCTTTAGTCTGGTATTTCAGTGTTAAACTCATAGCTGAATATGACTGTAGATGCATAAGTGTTTCCCTACAGTGACGTTACAAGGACCGGTGTGTGCAATAGTACCCTATAGTCTGCTTTCTGTAGTCTGGTATTTCAGTGTTGAACTCATAGCTGAATATGGCTGTAGAATGCATAAGTGTTTCTGTACAGGACGTTACAAGGACCAGTGTGTGCAATAGGACGCTATAGTCTGCTCTCTGTAGTCTGGTATTCAGTGTTGAACTCATAGCTGAATATGGCTGTAGAATGCATAAGTGTTTCTGTACAGTGACGTTACAAGGACCAGTGTGTGCAATAGGAAGCTATAGTCTGCTCTCTGTAGTCTGGTATTTCAGTGTTAAACTCATAGCTGAATATGAATGTAGAATGCATAAGTGTTTCCCTACAGTGGTGTTACAAGGACAAGTGTGTGCAATAGGACCCTATAGTCCGCTCTCAGTAGTCTGGTATTTCAGTGTTGAACTCATAGCTGAATACGGCTGTAGAAACCAAAGCTTTTGGGTTCCGGGATAAGTATGGTTGCAAAGGTGAAGCTTAAAGCTGAAAAGCTGAAACTTCCTACAAGGACCGGTGTGTGCAATAGGACGCTATAGTCTGCTCTCTGTAGTCTGGTATTTCAGTGTTGAACTCATAGCTGAATATGACTGTAGAATGCATAAGTGTTTCCCTACAGTGACGTTACAAGGTCCGGTGTGTGCAATAGGACCCCATAGTCCGCTGCCTTGTAGTCTGGTGTACCCTATAGTCCCCTCTCTGTAGTCTGCTATTTCAGTGTTGAACTCATCGCTGAATATCACTGTAGAACGCATAAGTGTTTCCTGTACAGTGACGTTACAAGGACCCAGTGTGTGCAAGAGGGACCCTATAGTCCCTTCTCTGTAGTCTGGTATTTCATTGTTGAACTCATAGCTGAATATGACTGTAGAATGCAAAAGTGTTTCTGTACAGTGACGTTACAAGGACCAGTGTGTGGAATAGTACCCTATAGTCTGCTTTCTGTAGTCTGGTATTTCAGTGTTGAACTCATAGCTGAATATGACTGTATAATGCATAAGTGTTTCTGTACAGTGACGTTACAAGGACCAGTGTGTGCAATAGTACCCTATAGTCCCTTCTCTGTAGTCTGGTATTTCAGTGTTGAACTTATAGCTGAATATGACTGTAGAACTGTAAGTGTTTCTGTACAGTGACGTTACAAGGACCAGTGTGTGCAATAGTACCCTATAGTCCGCTGTTTGTAGTCTGGTATTTCAGTGTCGAACTCATAGCTGAATATGACTGTAGAACTGTAGTGTTTCTGTACACTGACGTTACAAGGACCAGTGTGTGCAATAGTACCCCATAGTCCACTGTCTGTAGTCTGGTATTTCAGTGTTGAACTCATAGCTGAATATGACTGTGTTCCCTACAGTGACGTTACAAGGACCAGTGTGTCGAATGGGACCCTATAGTCTGCTCTCTGTAGTCTGGTATTTCAGTGTTGAACTCATAGGGTACTATTGCACACACTGGTCCATGTAACGTCACTGTACAGAAACACTTACAGACTGAAACACTTACAGACTTACATGACTGTAGTACGTTAACACTTACACATACTTAGTTATATGTGTCGAATGGACCCTATAGTATCACTTACACTGATATCGCAGGATAGCTGTCATGTACAGAAGACAGCTATTGGCGTTCCAATGACCATATTGGGCAGTGCATCGATGTGCTGAATAATAAGACCCTATAGTCGCTTCTCTGTAGTCTGGTATTTCAGTGTTGAACTCATAGCTGAATATGGCTGTAGAATGCATAAGTGTTTCCCTACAGTGACGTTATAAGGACCGTTGTGTGCAATAGGACCCTATAGTCCCTTCTCTGTAGTCTGGTATTTCAGTGTTGAAGTAATTGCTGAATAAGACTGTAGAACGTTAAGTGTTTCTGTACAGTGACGTTATAATGACCAGTGTGTGCAATAGTACCCTATAGTCCGCTGTTTGTAGTCTCTGGTATTTCAGTGTTGAACTCATAGCTGAATACGACTGTAGAACTGTAAGTGTTTATGTACAGTGACGTTACAAGGACCAGTGTGTGCAATAGTACCCTATAGTCCACTGTCTGTAGTCTGGTATTTCAGTGTTGAACTCATAGCTGAATATGACTGTAGAATGCATAAGTGTTTCCCTACAGTGACGTTACAAGGGCCGGTGTGTGCAGTAGGACCCTATAGTCCCTTCTCTGTAGTCAGGTATTTCAGTGTTGAACTCATAGCTGAATATGACTGTAGAATGCATAAGTGTTTCCCTACAGTGACGTTACAAGGACCATTGTGTGCAATAGGACACTAAAGTCCCTTCTCTGTAGTCTGGTATTTCAGTGTTGAACTCATAGCTGAATATGACTGTATAATGCATAAGTGTTTCTGTACAGTGACGTTACAAGGACCAGTGTGTGCAATAGTACCCTATAGTCCCTTCTCTGTAGTCTGGTATTTCAGTGTTGAACTTATAGCTGAATATGACTGTAGAACTGTAAGTGTTTCTGTACAGTGACGTTACAAGGACCAGTGTGTGCAATAGTACCCTATAGTCCGCTGTTTGTAGTCTGGTATTTCAGTGTTGAACTCATAGCTGAATATGACTGTAGAACTGTAAGTGTTTCTGTACACTGACGTTACAAGGACCAGTGTGTGCAATAGTGCCCCATAGTCCACTGTCTGTAGTCTGGTATTTCAGTGTTGAACTCATAGCTGAATTTAACAAATGTCCTCTGATTTCCGTGGTATGTCCTCTTATATACCACGGAATGACGTAATAAAGTGGTCAAAATGTTGGTAGTTCAGTGTTGAACTCATAGCTGAATATGACTGTAGAATGCATAAGTGTTTCTGTACAGTGACGTTACAAGGACCTGTGTGTGCAATAATACCCTATAGTGACGTTACAAGGACCAGTGTGTGCAATAGGACCCTGTAGTCCGCTCTCTGTAGTCTGGTATTTCAGTGTTGAAGTCATAGCTGAATATGACTGTAGAATGCATAGTCTGCTCTCTGTAGTCTGGTATTTCAGTGTTAAACTCATAGCTCAATATGGCTGTAGAATGCATAAGTGTTTCCCTACAGTGACGTTACAAGGACCGGTGTGTGCAATAGGACCCTATAGTCCGCTCTCTGTAGTCTGGTATTTCAGTATCTAAAGTGAAACAGTTGTAAATAACAAAGCAACTGTATCTGATATTATTTCTCTTTGATTATTTGTTTGTTTGTTATGTTTTGCTTTCGTTTATTACCGACTTAAGAATGCAGCTTCCCGATATTAGAGCAGGTTTCAGATGACCGTCGAAGTAAGTCAGACTTGCGTTTAGTCAGCGTTTCTATTGGTAAAGAGCAAAGTTTTTCATTTTTCAGCCAACCAATGAAAACACCCCATTGCTCACGTCATTACTAACGCAAGTTTGATTTTCTTCGCCTCCTGATTGATTTGTTGTTGACCCACTCCTGATTGGCTAGTTAGTGGTTTGTTTTGTTTAGTTTTCGACATTCATCTGAAACCCGCTCTATCTAGATAGGATAGCGCGGTATTCGTATGACTTCATGAAAAGGTCGCGGCAAACTCACGGCGTAATGATTTATTGTCGTGGAACAAATAATTTTGTATTGTCATGGCACGGCGCGCAATGATGTTGCCCGTTAAGGCGTGTTTCGTCCGGCATAATACAGGATTTACTACTACTGTATATGACCCGGCCATACCTCAACCTTTAAGACCATATGTGTAAAATGCCATCAATCTAGGCCCTTGGACTCGTTAGTTACCAGTCTATGCTGCTAAAACCCACCGTACTGTTTTGATTTGTTTTTTCTCTATATTTTGTATATTTTACCATTATTTATGTAATATTTTTTATTTTTTATTATTGTACTTAGTATATTATTAAGGGAACCTGTTATTGGAGCACCGCTCTGTTGGTATGCCCTGCACTTCACATTATGGGCGAATCATGTAAATAAAATAAAAAAAATAATGTTACGATCGTTGAGACAGGAGCCAGTGACACTGCAATTTAGCGCGCGACACACAGGGTCATAACAAAATTTCTCTAGTTGTGTAATTTCTTTTTTCCTGAGGCGCCAGAAGCGCGCCCTTTTTTAAAAATTGGAAAAAAGAACTATTCTGTTTAAAATTCATTACATTTGATGTTTGGTTTGCCCCTCTTTGGAAGGTTTAAAAGTTTGCTAACGAAACCTGACCTTCATTATTAATCAATCTCTTCTGTCTTTTTCTGTTTCAGGTTTGGAAGATTAAAGAGAACATCTAGTAGTTTAATTTATTTAATTTAATTTAATTAATTTAATAGTTGCATTAATTCACTAATTAATTCACAATGAATAACGAACCCTCGCTGAATCGTAAACTGTAAACTAACATTCTAGTCCAGTTATCTTACACGAAGACCCGGAACAAATTTCGCACAAATAGTTCACAATAGTTCCAGCAAAAGTCAAAGTTTGGGGGGGGGGACTGGGACAGCGTATTTCCTGCCTTTGTTGTTTTGCGGCACTTGGACTCTGATCAACATGTTTTGCCGTGATGAATTCCTATAGTCTTTAGCGCCGGTCCTGCAAAACTCTGAATATTTCTGACTTCCAAAAATCATAATTTGAAAACGGCTTTGGAAGACATTGTCCGATATTTATAGTCTGTATTGAAGGCGGCAAATGGCAAGAAATTAGAAACTCGCAGCTGTATTGCTCGAAAATCAAATCAAGTCTGAATCAAAAATATCTTTCGAATGGACCGGAATAAGAACATTATTCGCTGTGCACTCCATAACATCACTCAATCTGAAGTGCCATTAACTCATGAATAAGGCCTGGTTTCCATAAAGTTTTATCTGTCGTATCTGTCTCATCAGTCGACCGTGAAACAATTGAAATTGGAATTATTCTCTTGTTCACGGTTGACTGATGCGACAAATAAGACTATATAATATGGAAACTAGGCTTTACAAAGGCGGTCATAATAGCGCCCCAGACACTCAAATGGACGATTCCAGTTTTAAGCGCGCGCACGCCAAGCCAATTCAAAAATACCGTGAGCTGTCTTTAACTACCAGCATGTAGCGCGCACTTTATTGCGAAAATCTCTATCAAGCGCGCACTGCATGCTGGTAGCTGTGTTATAGCTGGAATCATCGTCATTAGCGGGCGCAAAGCACCAAAACCCTCAACTTGCATCAAACTTGCATCTCGTTTGGCCACCTCAACGCAAGTGAGCGCAAGTCTGTGCAAGTCACAACTTGCGTGAACTTGCGTTTCGTTTGGCCAGGGCTTTAGGGTTGGCACCCTCCCTCCACTATATTTCGTTCTAACAAAAGAAAAGAAAAGTAAGGTGACTAGAGGTTCTTACACCGAAGAGATGCCAACAGTGTGCGGCAAGAAGTAGGGACCAAATGTAATAGACTAGTTGTAATACTCGACTGGATTTGTGAGATGTAATTCTAATCCATAGAGCGGTATTCGTATTAGTATGAAACGTCATTAGGGAGCTTTAAGCCTAGTTTCCATATAGTTGTATCAGTCAACCGTGAAACAAAGAATAATTCCAATTTCCATTGTTTCACGGTCGACTGATGAGACAGATAAGACGATATGGAAACCAGGCTTTAAGCTGCGGCAACGTCGACTAAGCCTAGAACTTATTTTAGTAGTCACATTTTTTTCATTTCCTGCCCATTGTTATGAATGATCTCGTATTGGACACTTACAAATTCCAACATGTGCTTACTCAAACGAAAAGACCATTTCTCGTTCGGTGGACTTGGGTAGTTTCATCGTCTTTAAGTTGACTCATACGAAAGGCACTTGCTTCCAATGAATTTCCTGAAACTTCGTTAACACTTAGTCCAAATGACTTCAATATGATAAACGGAGTTTCGTTCAAAAATACGAGCAACTTTTTTTTTTGCGCGGGTTTGGTCTCTCAAGGAAGGAGTCCATTTAAGCTCAGATGTTATTAAAAGTATTAACGCTAATGGAGATCTGATAATGTGTACATATTGCCAAACGATACCTGCTTACAATCTGCAAGAGTGAAGTTCATAGCGAGCATATTCGTAAAGTTGTAGACGAAAATATATTTTCGCGAAATGCGCTCTGACTTTCGCATGAGTCACCTTAAGCCTGGTTTCCATATAGTTGTATCTGTCGTATGGAGCAAAATTCAAACTACACTTACATCTATAGAACTTCACATTCAACCGCCCAGTACAATATACAGCTGTTTCAGAAAAGGATGTCGCAAAGCCCACGCGCCTAGAGCGCGCTGAGATAACACTTTTAAAATACAATTTCGAATAGATTTTGTCTTGCAATTCTATTGTCTGGGGCCCTGGCCAATTTCCATGTCGCAAAAATGTCAGGCAATTCATAAATAACCGAAGATTTATACCTCCCATGCTCCTTTGCGGTCTGGGCGCGTACACTTAGGCCGCGACAACCTTTTCTGAAACAGCTGTATCAGAAACATAACTTGTTGAAACATGTAACAACCATAGATCTCTTCGGTGACATGCTGCGAACTGTTATATGTTTCTGGCTGTATATAACAGACAACTTGTTGTATGAGAAAGAACGTTCTATGTGAGGTTTCCATGTAGTTGTAGCTGTTTAAATTATTCTCATACGACAGATACAACCATATGGAAACCAGGCTTTATGATGAATGGATTCCATTTTTGCGTGCCGCCATTGTATTCTCCAATCAAGCGTATTCTTGGCCGTTGCCGTAGTCGTTACCGCCTTCGTATCAATGCCTGGCTATGTATTAATTAAAAATAATGTGGCTGCAAGCTACCTTGTAATTTACATGACTAATTAAAAGTCTAAATACACATAAAGCATTGAAGTAATAGTCTATGATATGTGTCTTCTTGGCTGGGGTAAATTCCCGAAATGTTGGTTTTTGTGCCAACGTTAGCAGGACCACTTAAAAGCGTGTGTGTAGACCAATTGAGTGTAAATGAGATCTGTTCACAAGGTATTAAAGGTAAAGCCGCGACAACCCCGTACCAAGTATCATCCAATTTGTTTGCCGTCAAGTTTCAAAGAAATGATAAAAGTTATCTGAAGTTTGTACACACCGCGTTAGCAGGACCGAAGAACGCACTCACATCTGTGCACGTTCTGGGCGCGTAAAACGGACCATCTAGGAATACAATTCTGACTGCATGGCTGGCCTTCTTAGGCCGTTACCAGAAAAATTCGTTGGGCGGACCAGAATTTGGTCCGGCTAACGCACGTGGTCCGTGTTGCGTCGGTGTGTATCAGCTCCGGTCCGTCTTACGCGGCGTGGGCGCACACACACACACACAAAGCCGATTCAAAGTCAAAGGGGTACCTTTTCTCGGCTTTGGTATAAGAAAGGGGTACCTTTTCTGCTCTAAAATAGGTATAACGAAGGGTAAGGGGTCGAGAAACTGGATATTCTCTTAAAAATACGTCTTGTTTTTACCTTTTATCAAAGCGACGCCGTTTTTGGTACCTTTTATATTAGGGTGAGTAAAATCGAAAGTTCCCGCGAGCACTAGGGGAATATAGGGGAATATATATATATATATTTACCAGCTTTAGGTCGGTCCCTATATAGGGGCTTCCGCCGAGCCCTCGAATACCTCGATAACAGTTATTTCTTTTGACCTGCAGTGACTGGAGACTTCGCGCAATTTAACGTAGGAAGTTGAGTAGACTAGACTTCCGAAAATGATCGCTTTCCCAATAATAGAGAGCGATCCTCCAACCGCCACCCCCCCCCCCCACCCCCCCACCACACCCAGGCAATAAAAATAATCCCAATGAATGAATGAATGAATTGATCGAGCAGCCCCCTCTTCCCCTCCCCCCCCCCCCCCCCCCCCCCCCCAATTCCACCTGAATTCCTTCAAATGCCCGCGCCTTTCCCATTATTATGGGGTTTGAAGGAGCACAGGAATTCTGAGCGTTTCGATGAAAAGATAATAATTAATAATTGTGTTACGTGCATGGATTTGTGTAGACGCCACGCACGTGCCTGTCACGCCAGTAATACACACAAGGGGTATGGTTATTAGTGCGAGCATAGGCGACAGGCGAGATTCAAGCACAGATGATTTTGCTAACTATGAGCAGCAAGCACTCTTCAGTTTTTACTGCAGGCACATGAGCAGTTATCGACCACATACAGTACATTAATTTGAGGATGCGAACATTTGTAAGGATAAGGCCTGAAGTGTGGTGATTTGAGAAATCAGTACACGAGAATCATGAATTCTGTTCCAAACCATTGTGAATTCTCACGTCGTCCCTGACATCCTACACAACCGAGCAAGATCTATAGATGTTCGTCTGTTTCCATTAGAGTGCTGATATTTCTCTACAAGGATTTATCCTTGAACTGAACTAGCTGAACTAAAGTTCAAGCAGTTATGTTGTTATTTACTTTGGACTGGGAGGACATGCCTACCGCGCACCGCGTTCAGGAGTTCCCTATTTTAATACCACGCTGAAACCGATTGTTTTGCTGCAAAGACCACACTGGATCCCTTGAAATAACTCCAGCAAAACGTAAGTCTCACAATCTTAATTCTATTAACTGGGAAATAGAGGCTGTTTTCTAGTTTGATTTCACTCCCGGCAACTTGATACGCACAGGTCGGCGGGTCAAATAACACGCTATAAGCGTAAAATCTACCGAATTCGTCCTTCAGTTTTAGGGCGCTCAAGGAAAAAGCCAAAGAAATGTTTATATATTCTTAAAATACTACCTCTCCTTGTTCTAATTCTTGAATTTGGGCTGATTTGAAGAATGGCCCCGTACCTAAATTCGGCATTTACTTTAGCCAGTAAAATACTGTGTTGTCAAGTGGCTTCGAAAGAATGGTGTTAATCGAGGACATAAATATGATCTTAATCCGGAAATTCACCACTGATCAATTGTTTATTATCTGCTGATCGAAAATTAAGTGCTAAATCCACTGCAAATATCGTTATAAAAACTACGCGAGGCAATTTGTGGGCCCCTTGAATTTCGCTTAAATAACTGGCCTCAGAGGGGCGAAAACGTAAATCTCGAAAAAATCGAAAAAATTCCCCCGGACTGCGAAAAAAACCCTATAACGGTCTTAATCTCACTAAAATCTTGCTACAAACTTAAAATGAGGGTAAAACAATTTTGAGCTCTGGCCGCCCATTGCTCGATTTTGTGTGCATTCGCTCTTAAAGGTGTTTCTCAAAACCGTGTCTGAGTTTTTAAAAATTTTGCTTAGTTCAAAAGTTATGGAACTTTTAATTAAGTTCTAATTCGCTGCGCTTAACCGAACGTAAATTAGTTTCCCTTTACATGCTTCCCATTCAATAAAAACGAAACAACGGATTATGGTTGGTTGCTCAGGCAAACCGCATTGACGTTTTATTCGAACTAATAAACAATAGTAATATGCATAAATGGATAATACATGCCTAAATACCTAAGTTACTCGACACCGATAAGCGGCTCGGAATATTCTCTAAGATGTACATGTCTTTCGCTACATCAGTCTTCCATCTTCCGTGCAGTTTCAATAATCTTTCAGAAATACTGGGATTGTTGTTTACTACGGCTGTAACTCCGCCTGACCTTAAGCTATGTAAACAGTAAGACTTTTCATCATGCCCTAGATCCTTTAAACAACTTTTAAATATCTCTCTGCATCTTGTGTATGAAAGCTTTGCGTCGCCCAACTGATATCTGTCCAAAGATTTAAAATAACGTACTGATCTGAAAAGGGCCAAGTTATTACTTACATCAATGGAAGCCGAGTGCATATATCTTTCTAATAAGTTTACAGGACAGAACATATTGTCAAGGCGTTTGATGTATACATAATTTCCTTCTCTGTATATGTCGTTCTTTGCTCTAGGAACAAATATTCGCAAATATTCTGCTGAGAACTCTAAATGACAAGGCGCAATGTGAATAAGCTCGTCAAAACGAAGGAAACCCGCAAAACCTAGGGTGCATAAACAAGATATCCTTAAATCTTTAAGTGTGGCTGATGGATTTGCGTGCTTGATAATTATTTCCTTAATAATATCCGCAGTAATAGGGGTTTTCTTCGTAGGCGGCTTACTGCGTTTAGCGCTCTCAATGAAACTATGGCAAATAGGACTATCTAAAGCATTAGGCACAGATTCTGGTATAAAGGAATGATACCATTTTAGCGCTGCGTGCGTGAGAACTAATGAAGAATAGGAATTAGATGCATTAGTATAGTATATGCTATTCATGTAAATGATAACCGTTGAGACAGAAAATGGAGGCACTCGACGCAGGTTGAACTTTCGACACCATTTCGTAAACTTGGATATCTCCTTAATATACCTCCGAGCGGTTGATTCTGCCTTCGATTTTGACAGGTGCCTGACTACATCCTTGATATTTGGCTTGAGACTATTAGGTAGGCTGTGCCAATCATTACATGTTTCAAACACCTGAAAAAATAGAATGAACAACATGCGTTTGGTGCACAAAACAAACCAACCCACATTCGCCTTGATAAATATTCACTAAAATTCTCTCTTTGGATCTGTCTGTCCGACGCCGTTTTCATTTGTGCGCCTCTGGAAGCAGCCTTCCAATTGCAATCATGATTGGCCAGTGCCAGCATATCTTTCCGCAGCCATCTCTACTGCTCATAACCTTTTTTCGCTCTGTTTCAAGTAGTGCAATCGCAATAAATGAATTAATTGGCCAGTGCCTATATTAATCTTTGTAAAAACTCCCGTTTACTATTGGCGAGCGGGCCAGCGCCCTTAAACACAACCTGCGGCCAGCGCCTCCATAGATTAAATATATTATAATGTCTGATCTACAAGGCAAAATGTAAACGGATGGACAGCACATATCCGAAAAATCTATCAGAGCCTAACAGCGAATTAATGTTTCTACCATGTCGTAGAGCATCTCTCCCAGGAAATAGCTTGTAATCTGCAATAAACGCTGCGTACTTTCTTGGAATAACGGGCCAAAACGCAGATGACGGCCAAAATGGGACGACTATGGTTGAGTTCGCCTTATAAGCTTCAAGATAATGCAAAGCTCTAATGATCAAGTCTACAGGTGGAGCAACTAAGCAATTATGTCCCTCCAAATTCTGAACAAAGAAATCAACCCCACTGCATCCGGGATTCCAAAACCGTGAGATAAATGTTTGGACCTTTGCGTTGTAGAAATTTGCGAAACAGTCAATAGTGTGAGGTCCCCACAACTTCTCAATTGCTTGGAAACAATCATCTGATAATTGCCAGTCATCAATATCTATAATGCGGCTTATGTTATCAGCTTTCTCAATCTCAGAACGTGGAGTCCATTGTATTTCAAATTGAATTCTATTGTCAGCACATAACTGGAAAATGCTAAGAGCTATCTTGTGCAGATCTCTTTTCATACTGCCAACTTCAATAATTCTGCATGCTGTTGGCTGTCTGAAAACCATTTTACGTAAGTCCCCTTGAGTAAAGACAGAAAAGACTCCAGAGCGTACTCAATGGCGGATAGTTCCCGCCATGTCGAGCTCTTATCACATTCATGACTTTCCCATTGTTTATGGCACATAACTTGCCCATTAATATCTATGTATGTCCCACACCCAGTTGCACTAGCGTCTGAATAAATGACAAAATTTGACACTTTAATCGAACCATCCTTAAGATTCTTGAGATTCAATTTACAGGCGTTGCGTTTCCAAAATTCCACTTCCCTAACGCAGAATTCGTCTAACTTAAAGCTTGAATCCCAATCAGGAGCTGCGGCGATAGTAATAGAACAATAGCGTGTCATGATTCTTGTAAGACCACCAAATACTGACCCAGCGGAAATGATTTTACCTACAAGTGCTGCCAGCTGACGTGCAGAAATAGCCATTACATTATTTTCTCCATTACTCTGCCGATGGTTTCCGTCATACTAAGAATACGCCTATCCGTAAGACGAATCGAGAATTCTATGCTGTTCCATACAAGTCCAAGCCAAACAATGGATTGACCGGGCTGCCAGACAGATTTCTCTTCATTTGTGATAAATCCCGCTTTATGCAAATCGCCCCTTACATTTCGCGCAAGAACAATACAATCCTCTTTATTGTTTTCTGTCAGCCATCCATCGTCTAAGAACAGAGCGATATTATTCCTTGAAACCTCCAAAATTTTTCTATTGGTTTAAGTAATTTTGTGAAAATGAAACCAGCCGTTGACAATCAGAACGGCAAAATCGTGTAAACGAAATACCTAATATAATCTTGACCAATGAATTTCCAGGAAAAGTATTTCTGGTAATCGTTATAAATGTCGATGTGATGATATCCGCTCTTCAAATCAAAAGTTATCATGTAGGATCCTTGTTGGAAATAGGAAAGCGCGATTTTCCAATCTTCATATTTTACTTTCTGCTTGGCCAAGAATTTGTTTACGTGGCTTAAATCCAATATTAGCCTCTTCTTTCCACTCGGCTGCACCGACACGCTTAGTGGATTCACTACAAACGGCGGCTCTTTTGATTCGATGACACGATTTGACTGAATTAATTCAACTATGGTATCCTCTACGAAATGCGCATTCTCCCTCGCCGATCTATTGTTCTTAAGAAAAGTTGAAGGGGCCTGGCTCCTCGTAATTGGCAATCTGTATCCTTCGTCAATAACTGACAAAATGTATGCGTTTGTCCCAATGTTTCGCCAGAAATCAATGTTCCTTTTCAAACTGCCTTTAACAAGTGAACTTGGTACCGAATTTAGATTTAAATTTCCAGAATCGTATGCATTGGGTGTTACCTCAGTCAGTTCTTCAAGCAATTCATCAGAAATCAAACTATCTTGCACTGGGCGAGTTTGCATAGTAGAAGCCACTTCTGTTTGCTGTTGGGAGACTGGCCCATCGCTGCTTACTCCAACAATCCCTGGCCCAGTGACCGGGCTTATGGCATAGGAAGCATCTCCCGTAGCTGCTAGCATTGTCCGAACGGCTTGAAAAGTACAACATTCGAACGTGAGAAAATATTAAATCTTTCCCGCTTTTGAGAAAGGGAGGGCGGGCGGGATAACAAACGTCAGGAAGGAGTGCGAGAGTGAGAGAAATAGCAGCAATGTCCAGTCAATTAAATAGTCAACCTATCCAATCAGATTGACCCAAGGGACACGCCTTAAGCCGTGTGACGCAACAACACTGAGAGAGTCCATTCATCGCATTACAATAATAATTTAATAATAATAATAATAATAGCTTATAGAATGGACTAGCGGGCTATGGCAAAAAGAAATAACTTTTTAAGAAATATAATTTTTTTGAAGGTTTTATTAAAAATGTGGATGTGACACTTTCAAGAGCTATCGCCGCCGAACTGCTTGACTTTGACTCCCAAGTTAACACATTGCTTTAATCCTTAAAGGTGTTTCTCAAAAACCGTGTCTGAGTTTTTAAAAATTTTGCTTAGTTCAAAAGTTATGGAACTTTTAAATTTCGAAGGTCAAATTTTATAGAATTTTCACGCTCTAAAAATTTAAAAAAATCATAACTTTTGAACTAAACAATGTTTTAAAAAACGCAGACATCGTTTTTGAGAAACACCTTTAAGGATTAAAACAATGTGTTTCTTGGGAGTCAAGGTCAAGCAGTTCGGCGGCGATAGCTCTTGAAAATGTCACACTCAAAATTTTTATAAAAGATTTAAAAAAATTATATTTATTAAAATATAATTTGGCATAGCCCGCTAGTCCATTGTGTAAGTTTTCCAACGATATATAGGTTGACATGTTTTGGTTAAACTAAGGACGAGTATGATTTTTTCCCGAGGTCTTTAAGAGGCGCAACAGGGCGTCTAAACTCAATGCCCGTTCTCTTACTTGCAGTATGAGTACCATACTGGCGGATTGGTGAATATACCCCTTCCTTATGTAGTGGTCATTTTCATTACAACTTGCCATCTTCTACTCTATACATTCCGCGCTCCATTATCATCTGAGGTTAGAGTGTTAAAGGGTGTGGTTTTAAAGACTGCATTTTGGCGTACTCTCACAGGGCGGCTTTTACAGAACTTTGCTGATTGATTAGCATCTTTAAGGATAAGGGAAACTAATTTCTCGCTAGTCAATCCTTCCTCAGGGCGATCCCAAACCGGCCATTAGGGTTGTTGAAATAACTATCGGTCAAATCAATGACATGAATGACAGGTCCAGGAGATTTTCCTTTCAAGTCTTCATTCCAACTCCATTCAGTTATTAACGCTTACACTACCTCATGATCGAAATTCTGTAACCCCTGAAATGCAAAAGTTGTAAATTTGAATTACTACGGCAATGGCAGTGATTAACCTGGGGTTGATACTTAATAGTATCATGACGTAGGACATTCAACTCAGTTTGTTGACCGTATTTGGTAAATCACTTGGCACTTTTGGGAGGGGAGAATTTGCTGCTGAAGAAATCACGGGAAACAAGGCAGAAAACTGTAACCATAATTGTTCCATAATGATAAATAGATAGTTTCACATTCAACTCGGTTATATGCTTCTGCACTTGTTTAAGTGGGGCGGTCTGTAAAGATCAAGGAAGGCCGGAAAAACGGATTTTCTTGTCAGGATAAAGCCCATCAATCGCTGATTACGCTGATATAAAAATTATGACTTTGCGCTGACTATTTTACGAGAAACAACCCGAAGTTTGGAACAAGCTCGAACAACTGGTTTCATCGTGTATATTATAAGTAACAAATCTAGGAAAATGCAAAACAATAAATGAAAGCAAAAGACCACCACAGAATGTAATGTCTCGCGCATGTCGTTGGCGATGTGTCGTAGAATCGGGCAGTTTTTACTTTGCTAGAAAGGTCAGGATAGTCTTCCAACTAAATCACCCTTGAAGTATATATATTAGATAGAGTCTTCCAACTAAATCACCCTTGCATTGTGATTGATTGCGTCCTCAGGTGAACTCTGATCTAGACTACCGCGTGAGTCGAGCATGCTATTGTCTCACATAAACAGTACAATTACTATCAGAATAAAGGGTACAAAAAGAGACTTAATTGCGTTCTAAGTATTACTTTATACGGAAGACAATTTCGCAACTATATGGATAGAAGAGTTCGGCTTACCTCTGTCCCAGTATGTCACTAATGCCGGCGAGATCCGAAATGCTCTTCAGCTTTTTGTGACAAAATTCCCTTTCTTCATTTATGAGGGTGTCGAAAAATACTTTGCTCGATAACTTAGAAATGTTAAAGTAATAAACTAAGAGCAAAAGCTAATATTTTATGTAGAGGATAGAGGATTATAATCGATAGAGGATTATTCTCTCTGTCTGATGCAGACCTTGGCTGTACTACCACGGTGTTCTTGGTTGCTGATGACCAATAGTTCATATAGTGGAAGCTCTTGGGCAAGCTGATCAATCTCAGCATCAGTGAAAAATGTACAGATTTAAAATTATTATTATTATTATTATTGCCTATTCAAGAATGTCGTTTCACCCCCCTCCTCTTCCAGCCTCTACAAATATGGAGCGGAGCTTTCCTATGAGAACATCTACCGTGCAGGCTGCCAATCTAGACGGGCATGAGCAGCGAGCCGAAGAACCTGCATTTCCCATAGTGGACTTTCGTTTTCCCGCCAAAATCTTTCCAAACGAGAAATCAAAAGGTGTCATGGGGCGTTGCCGTAAGAACAGACTTCGGAGATGTAGCTGAAATCTATCTACAGCGCTTTTATAACATTGTAATCTTTGTTACGTTTCTGCCGTAGATCCCACTCATGTAACTCGGCAAACTATATTCTGGGAGATTCACACGGAACATGAGTGTAAATACATTAATTAACATTCTTATTGCAATTATATTTTTGTTTGTATAGGTAATCATACGACTTCGAGTTCAATTTGGGATTAATTACACTCGCACAGTCGAGAATAGCCGTATGATTATTAATAATAATATTGATGCAAAAGCAGTAGGTTTGCAGCGACCACAAACAAACAAACGAGCAAAGTTTACAAAACCAAACTTGACTTAAGGTCTCGGTCAGGGAAAACGACGTGCTTACGGAAAATAGTTCTCATCGCGTCGCTATTTATGCTATGATAATCAGTTATGTATCGTTTTAAAGCTAAACGATTGTTATATCTAATGAAGCTGTTCATTTTAGCAGAGTTTAGATTTTTCTTATATTTTAACGACCCCGAGCTAAAAAGTACCTTGTTTACTTGAGAAGCTCCAGACCATTAGTGATTGGTTGCACAGTTTCAAACTTTGTCGGATTTTAATCTTGGAGAAATGAACTGCAAAACCATGTGAGCGATTTTTGATATTTTGCATATTTACGAAAGTATTAGGTCGCAAAGTTGAACGTCGCATTTTTTTTCAATTTCCTGCCGCAAAATTTATCATAACAAAACTTTTTCAAGTAAAAAATAAAATTTCCTCACACGGTTTTTTAGGTGTTATCATCTTCTTTAACGGCACAAAAAAATTGACGCCGATATCTTAAATCGTGGGAGGTCAGGAGCTTCGCGAAGATGAAAATTTGAAATAAAAATTTAAGTACTAGAAAAAGCGTGTAAAGCTCATTAAAATACAGAAAATGAGTGGCGGGCAATACAAACGAATGGGCTATTGAAACCAAGGAACAATGTTGACGCTTCATTTGGGGTTTTAGAAATATACTTTAGGACTCTATTAACTGAATAGACCTCCTCGGCTTGGGCGTAATGTTTTGCCCATTTCAGATCACGTGGCATTCCCATGAGTATTCTCTCTTTGTTTGGAATGATTCCATGTTCATAAATCCTTCGGTGAGTAACAGAAAAAGAAAGAGAGAATACTCATGGGAATGCCACGTGATTTGAAATGGGCAAAACAAACGGGCAAGCCGAGGGAGGTCTATTCCAGGAAAGAAGTCGTATTATGGATTTTTAATTATTTACCTTGACCGAGACCTCAAATAAACTTGACACAACAAATTCACTTGATACAAGAAGCAGGAACTTTATTTCAGATTCTAAGGTAAAATAACATAGGAGAGCCTGGTTGGTTTCTTTTCGCAGTTTGAATTGCTTTTGAATTAAAAAATAGTTGTTTGTGCATTTTCAAGCAAAACCGGTAAAATATTGTCCAGAAAGGTAAACATAGCTAGAATGGCGGACAAAAGTGTTTTTTTTCTACCAAAACCCGAAATGGTTGAGTCCACCTCCCCCCACCCATTGAAAGTTGGTCATGGCTGGCAAAAGTTGTGCCGGGGTCCGGAGCTCAACAAAAGGGGAGGGGGTGAAAACAGGATGGTTTACCGGGGAGAGGTCTTTTGGACATAGCCGATCAATTTTATGTGTGTGTGTCAACGACTTTTGTCCATCATTGTAGATAAACTTCAACAGAAGACATACCTGAAGTCTTCTCTTGAGTAATCTTTCTTGTAACAGCTAAACAACCAAAACTTACAGGAATTTGAAACGGGAATCTTTCCTTATTTCCCCCATTCATCAACGAAGATTTCCCTTCATTTCCTTCCATAATAAAAAAATGAAAACTAAAACAAGTCTTGCTCAAGTCCATAATGTATTCACATTTTGCTTTACACAAGTTTCGGAAGATGAATTTCGTGAAAAGAAACCGATTTTTTTTCGTTCCATACCTTACTTGAAAAAAAGAAATACATGGTCTAATACGTTAAATGTCTGATAGGAAAAATACGGCCCCAGACAATGGTGAATTTCATGAAAAGATACCGATTTTCTCCCTCCATCCATAGTCATTTCCAGAGTCATCGATCTCCATCTTTTCGGGGTGGGGGGGGGAGGGGGGGGGGGGTGTACAGGTAGCACGCATTTGATTATCTCGTACGCAAAATCCATTGTTTATTAGCCGATCAGCTTCACGAAATACTTGCAAATTACTTTTTTTGGAATGCAAATTACTTTTGTAATTGCACTGCTCTCGACCAATCAGAATCGAGAAATTTTTGCATCAATATTATAAGCGAATTTAACATAATGCCCTTGAAATTTTAAAAATTATTTAAGCAGCAAGAACTTCAATAACAGAGTGCAATTTCCAGCAGAACAAAAGCATGGTAGGCCTTTCCTGGTTCAATTACTTACCTCGACTGATTTTCTTTTTTTTTATCGTAATGCGAGGATGGTCTTGAAATTTCTCGTTTGCCAGCGACTTGCACCGGGGACACCAGCGAGTACCAGGGCAGTATCCTGTTATTGTCGAGCCAAGTTCTTCAAACACAGCATGATATCGCTGTGGAATTGGCTGTGACCCTCACTCTTTTGTTCTTGATGGCCCGGTTGACGTAGTCGCACAGTACTACTCGTTGTAAGAAACAAAAAGCTATTTTAATGTTTAAGTAATGGTCCGTATAAGAACTAGGCAAGCCAACGGCAAAGCATGCTGGAATGCAATGTATTTCTATTGAAAATATAGGCAATTTCATTGGCTGAGACATGAAAGTCAGTAAATTCACTATGCTAGAAAAACTTGTCTGAGGATTTTTAGGGATATATAAGCACATTTGGTACTCACAAACAGGATATGCAATTTTAAAAGACTTTGTACGTGGGGAACCTTGTATAAAATGCTGATTCTCACTCCTTTGTTCTTCTTTGATCTGATTGGACTAGAGACTTTTTGTTGCCATATTTTCTCAAAGCAAGTCGAAATCTATCAATTTTTCACTTTTATTATGTTACTAGTCATGATAACTTTCTGTGGTAAAAAAATAGGACATATCCTACGTGGGGAACCTTCAATGCCGTAGAACAATGGACGTTTGCCTAGTTCTTGCATGGATGATTATTTGAGTCGCTCACGGTCTTGCTCCTCCTACTTTTTTTAGCTCCTGCTGCCCACATTATTCTTTGAGAAACGCTTACTTTAAACAAAATCTACCCAAACCGCGGACTATGATTATGGAAACAGAAAAGTTTAAGTGACAGCGGCGCCAAGCTTAATAATAATAATTGTTGCATTTATATAGCGCTATTTCTTGTAGCTCAAGAGCGCTTTACACGACTTTAATTTCCGGAAGTTCTAGTCTGTGACTGCGCAGTTCATACTCTGAATTCCGCCCATTACGAATTCGGGCTAGCTGTGGTCGATTTAGGACGCGTCTCGTAGGACGTTCGAATACAGTACTTCGCTTTCATCGATCGCCATGAAATTTGGTAGTGTTCTTCCCTTACAGTTTATCTTTGCTTTGTAATTCTCCTTTTGCTTTGGTTTCAAATTTAAGTTAATGTCGAGCTCAAGTCACACTCAAAGATAAAAATTTCCTATTACATATGCTGCAGAATCGGTATTAACAGTGCTTATTACAGAAATTTTCAAAATTAATTAACGCTGGTGAATGTACTAAGAATTAGCCAGATGCTTTTTCAAAATAGATTGAAAGCTTTACATTGATACCCTGTGATTTCACCTTTCATCCATTCATATTTATGCACCAATCAATGTACATGCAACCCCCAACCCCAAACCGGGCAAATGCAGTAGTTTTCACTCCAAAATGTTCACTCCACCAAAGGAGTGAAATTAACTCCAGAAGTGGAGTTGAATGGACTCCATATTGATTGGTGCTGAAATAACTCCATCTTATATAGTATGCGGTAGCAACAAGTAACAAAGTAGCAGTACACGGACCAAGCTATCAGTATACAGTACATGACATGATTCTTTCGAATAAAAAAAGCATTAAAAAATAACGTGAAAGTTATGCTAGATTAAAAAACCTTAAACGGCACCTGCAAGGAATTTACAGGCTTTATTGTAAAAGAAAACTATATACAAAGGACATTACAGGGTGGTGCAAATTAAGATATGCATTTTGGAGTGGCAAGAAAAATTTTATTTCTGATCAATGAGCGAATTTATTTTTATTATATTATATAGACAAACTAAAAAAATGATATAAAATCAATAAGATATCAAAACAATTTTCACAGTTTATCAGGCTTTAGGAAAAATATCATGCAGTCGCTAAACAATTCTGCACCTCCCTGTTAGTAACCTCTGGCATTAACTAGAAATGCAGACCCTATTCGAGATGTGCAAGAAATTTTTGAATGACAACACGCTTTCTTGCCTCGTTGGTATTGTCAAGAAGAGTGGCCTCTAAAAAAGATAGATGTTTTTGGCCTTGTTTGGGTATTCTATGTTGAAAACGTAGTAGCAACCCATGAACAGGACAAGTGCCATTGCCATGCTCACACTTGTCCCACTCAACTTGGCCACGATTTTTCCCTCTGCTGCTATGTAGAGAGGGGCAATGTCGCTAATGTCCCCTCCACCAACAAGCCTGGGGAACACAGATTCCGCTATTGCCTTGTCAATTGATTCATTCACCTGAAAAGAATAAAACAGAAATCGGAGTGCTGCCAATCAAATTCTGAGCTTCTCTCACCATGAAAAGGTGTACAATAGTGACAAAAAAAGAGATATAGATATTTTAGTCCAAGAATATGGCATAAAAGTCTACTGATAGCAAAGCTCCAACTTTTTTGAAAAACCTTAAATGTGCACTTCCAGAAAAAGTATCCTTACCCTCCCCACGGAGAGGAGCAGAATTTCCAAGGGATAATAATAATGACATTTCCAAGGGGCGTGTGTGGGGGATGCGGAGAGCCTTTTTTCAAAGGGGTATGTGTTTAGTGATTGATGTCTGCCACTGAGAAAATATCGTAATTACAAGAATAATACATGGGCGCTTGGAGAGAAATGTATTTTTCATTTTCAAATTTGACATCTCACTCATTCTCTGCACTCACTTGTGAGAATATCAAAATGTGAACACTCAAAGACACACTTGTGAGAATATCAAAGTGTGAACACTCAAAGACAAATTCCACATCCCCTAGCTAACGTGTATTCTCTATGTCTATTGTATGTCTATGATTGTTGTCACTTACTGAGCAAAGCTTGGTTACTGCACTTTCTTGGCTCCTTTCTTTAAGAAGGGCTGGCAGTGCTACAATAGCAGCAGTATCTTCAATTTCTACAATTGAAACTAGCAACACATGTTATGTACTGTAAATTTTATGTCCAACTGATATTCAGTCAGCTGTATATCAGCTGCATTATAACCGTTTCAACTCCTTTTGGCGTATAGTTTTGGTATGTTCTTTACTAAAATTAACAATTTTCTGTTAAGTGACAAGTGACTTCAGTATACTCAAAAAATTAAGAAAACTATCAGAAATCAGACAGATAGCATTGCGAGTGGGCAGGGGAAAGGGGGGTAGGGGGTGAGGCGGCATAATACAGGATAGATACTCCTTCGTACTTGGCTTATGCATGTATATTAAAATGGCTAGTGATCACTCTACAGTGCTAGATGTCATCTTGTTGCACTCTTATTGAGTTACCACGCTTCTTTGCTGGATCATCGATCACCACATCAGCCAGTAGCCTACTTGGCCCTTCCAAATTCCAGGGAAAGGGAATATAAAATTGAACAACCCAGCTTGGTCATTTGTTTGAGGACTTGTCTGATAATGTCGAGGACTTGTACATGTACACACATCAGGTGCTTAAGTCCCTGAAATTATGAGATTATTCAGGAATTTTCTTAGGCACCAGCAGACAAGAAGTGCAGAAAAACTGGTCAGCTGAAACATAGCTTTTGGGCGTCAAGTGTCATCAAGCTTGAAAATAGAAGCAAAATATTTGGTCGCCTGCTGGTGTCTAAGTTGAAATTTGTAGTAACGATTTGTGGTCCAGGTGACTAACCACCTGGTCTCAATTTCCAGCCCTGGCTATTTTGTTTTTGTTTCATCTAGATAATTTTAGGTTAGATTCGTTAGCCCAATGTGTAAAGACCTCAGTTGTTTCAACCAGCCTTCCAAAATTGTAACTCTAAATATAGATCAAACTACTGCTACATTAATTGTTATCTCATGATCAGGTGCAAAGCTGGGTACTCAGCAAGGACACCCTCAATAGATGTTGAGAGACCTGTCAATATATTCCTCCGTCTTTGCCTGTATGTGGCATCCATCAGCATTTTCAGCAAGCTTGCATTCCTGTTACCTGGCTTTTGCATTTCTTGCTTCATTTTCTTGATGTGTTCTGTCAAGGTTGTTTCTGTTTCCCCATCAACCTCCGGCACGGTCTCTTTGGTCTTCCTTTTTTTGCACTGAGGTGCTTCATTACTCTTAGTTGTTCCTGCCTGTTTTGGTTCAGGTTTCTTGCGACGAATAGTGTTGAAGCGGAAATTCGTCCCTTTAACCCGTGAATCCTGGGGAAAGGAGACATGTTTTAGAACATCTATATATTAATACCGTAAGAGAAATCGTGTCCGCACTCACTCCGCTTAGCCCTGAAGCCTTGCCGCCAAAAGAAGTTCGCAAACCTGAAAAGAAGCTGGAAATCTGGACCGTGGGCGTGTTTTTGTTGGAAAAGATTCACCCTGGGCAAAGTTCTAATTCAAGCGATTTCTTAAGCGAGGGACAAAGCCGCCATCGCCGCCATGTTGAAAATCTCCCACAGAAACTAAAAAAGAACTCGGTTCGCGCAGCCGAAAGCACCAAAGACATTGAAACCTAAATGGTTCTCTTACAGATTACATACAGGAATGTGCAGGGATAATTCTAACTTGAAAGATTTGAGCTGAGAAAAATTTTCATTCAAGTTTCAACAAACGTACACACTACCTTGCTTCCCTCGGAGCACGCGCTAAGTCATGCTAAGTCGAAATGACACATTTAGAAAACAAAGTCCGTGAAAGTCGACATGAATAATATTCTCTAAGTATAAATCCTGACGGCTCTATCGCAAAACGAAGGACACAATCCCGAAGATAAGGAGGAAATCCCTCCAGTGGGGCTTACTTCAGACATTTCGGCATGGAGCGAGGAGGGATCTATGTTGAGTGAAGGTTATTTGTAAATGTTTATTGTCAATAAACCATGTTTATAAAGTTTTAATAGATGGGGGTGTTGGGAAGGGGAGCTCAGGGAAATGATACTCTCCCTAAAAAAAACTATGTCCGTTGTGATTTTTTAACTTTTCTAAAACAATATAAGTTAACGGTAAACTAAATTTCCTTGAATTTTTCACGGGCATCAGCTAGTATTATATATTTGTGCACATAAAGTTATTTAATCAGTTTACAGCCAGATCATTTTATCAAGTGATTGGTTGCTCATACAAGTAAACAGAAATGGAGCTCAATAATAATTCATGCCATTCTTTCTCCGCTGGAACAACATTTTCATAGTGTTATTGAGTTCTTATGGAATTGAGAGGAATTAATCCCCAGTGCCAGCCCTTTTATAGGTAGGCACATTTTTGGTGGAATTATAAATTCAAACATTTTATCAACAACTTAGCTCAAATTTGGCGCAATATAATCTTTATTGTTTCAGAAATGGAAACTCTTGTGTTTAATGAGCATTTCCAGAGCTATGAAGTGATTAATCTTGTAGAAGTTAGGTTGCGGTCACACCCGTGCTACAAATGTTGTTTTAGCACCACCCAGCATGGGTTCACTTTAATCCCCTGCTAGAATTTTGTGGCAAGCGGGGCTGGTCACGCGGGGGAGGTGTTGACAGAAACGAGGTATAATCTGCCGTGGGGTCAAATACAGTACCAAAACAAAAAGCGCGCCAAAAACCCGCGCTTAAAAATAATAACAATGGATACAGTGTCAAAGAAAGGCCCTTTAGACGCGGTGTAATTTACTGGGCTTTATTGAACTCTGGAGTAGACTGACTAGAACAAGCTTTGGTCAGCTTTTATGTCGAACAAGTGTGAATATTTTACACCTTATTACACTAATTACTTGGCCAATACAAAAGACTTCGAAAACTAATTACGTTCTATACCATTACAACTTAATTAAAAGCAGACCTAATTACATTTTTACGAATAGAGCTTAATTACAACCAGACTTAATTACGTTCCATACAATTGCATCTTAACAACAACCGGATTTCTTTGTTCATTTGCTCACACAAGCCCCTCTTCAGAAAATGCTAACAGAACATGTTTTGTATTTTTTTTTAACCGATGACTAATTAAACAAACTACTTATACTCTGCTCATATAGTCCGCGCCGACGTTGTCTGCGCCCTTTACAGCTAGGACTTGGAATCGGTAATTCTGTAGAAACAGCGCCCATCTCATGATCCGTCCACTTTCCGTCTTAGCTTGCTGTATGTGCGTCAGTGGCAGATGATCTGTTTGCAACGTGAACTCTTTGCCATAGAGGAACTCTTTGAACTTTTTCACTGCGAACACAATTGCAAGACATTCCCGCTCTATTGTTGAGTAGTTCTTTTCTCGCTCCAGCAGTTTCCGACTTGCGTATCGCACGGGGAATGTACCATCTTCGTGTCTTTGCATAAGTACAGCTCCGACTCCAACATCTGACGCATCGGCTTGCACGATGAATGGCTTGGTGAAATCTGGTAGGCGGAGTATTGGCGCTTCTCCTAGGCTTTCCTTTAGCTTGTTGAAGGCGTCTTGCTGCTTTTCTCCCCAATCTACTTTGTTTGCTTGTCCTTTCTTTGTGAGATCCGTGAGAGGAGTAGCCACTTGAGCGTAATTCGGGATGAACTTTCTGTAGTAACCTGACAGGCCCAGAAAAGCCCGCACTTGCTTCTTGGTGGTGGGTACTGGTGCATCCACAATCCGAGTGAGCTTGTCTGTTTCCATCCAGACTTTTCCTTCTCCGATCTTGTGTCCTACGTACTCTACGGTGTCTCGTCCCATTGAACATTTGGAAGGTCTGGCAGTGAGTCCCGCTGATCTGATTCGCTCTAACAGGTTCCTTAATACTTCGAGATGCGTCTGCCAGTCGTCTGTATGGACTAGTACATCGTCTACGTAGTGTTCCACGTGAGGGGCGTCTTTTATCACTTTTCGTATCATCCGGTTAAAGGTTGCGGCGGAGTTCACCAGACCGAATGGCATGCGCTTAAACTGGTAACATCCATCCTCAGTGGTGAATGCGGTCTTCTCCTTGGAATCATCATCCATCGGTATCTGCCAGTAGCCTTTGCTGAGGTCAATTTTTGAGAAGAACTTGCTTCCTTGAAGCTTGGCCATGATATCATCTGTGTTACCCATGGGTTGATTGTCGAACTTGGTGACGAGGTTAAGGCGGCGGAAGTCTATGCAGAATCTGTTGCTGCCATCCTTCTTCTTCACGATTACTATAGGGGAGTTGTATGCCGAGTTGGAAGGTTCAATCACGTCTGCATCCAGCATGGACTTTACTTCCTCCTTTATGACCTCTCGTGTGGCGTAGGGCATCCTGTAAGACTTCACGCGAATGGGCTCTGCTACCGTTGTCTCTATCTTGTGTTTCTCGATCTCTGTTTTGCCTGGTTGCTCAGTGAAGATATCGTCAAAGTCCCTCAGGAGTCTCTTCATTTCTTCTCTCTGTTGCTCTGTCATATTGTCGCCTAACTTGACATCTTTGTATGTCTCGACACTGGTTGGTCGTAGCACCAACAATTCCTCTTCTTCGGTCTGATCTATGTCGATTACAGCGACAGCAGCCGCTTCCTGCGCTGGCGGTTGTTTCTCTTTACTTGATTTGTCATTCTCTTCACCCTTTGGCAGTAGAGCAGCTTTACTTTTCTCTTCCCTCTCGAAGTATCTCTTCAGTAAGTTTGCATGGTAGACCTTGGTTTTACCCTTGACTTCAACTTTGTAGTCCATCTTGTTGATGACTTCTTTCACTGTGTAAGGACCTCTCCATTGCATGGTGAGCTTGTTGTTATCCGTCGGAAGTAACACGAGCACCTTCTGGCCGGCTTGAAACGTTCTTGACCTTGCTTTCTTGTCATAGTAACTCTTTTGCTCGCCTTGTGCTTCGTACAGACTTTCTCTGGCTAACTTGCATGTCTCTTCTAAACGATTGCGTAGGTCCAACACATACTGATATGTGTTCCTTATCTCAGTCTCTTCTTGCTCTCTGGTCCATAACTCTTTCAGGATCTGTATCGGGCCACGCACTGTTCTGCCGTATAGAAGTTCGAACGGGGAGAATCCGGTACTTGCTTGTGGAACTTCACGGTATGCAAACATGACTGCTGGTAGATATCTGTCCCACGACTTGGGTTTCTCTTGACACATCTTCACTAACATACTCTTCATAACCCCGTTTATTTTCTCACAAAGACCATTGCATTTGGGGTTATAGGGCGTGGTGAATAGTTGTCTCATACTCACAAGGCGGCATACTTCTTTCATCAGGTCGGATATGAACTGGCCTCCGCGATCGCTTAACACCTCTCTTGGAAATCCAACTCTGGTAAAGATTCCGAACAGCGCCTCAGCGACTCGTTCAGTCTCGATGTCAGGAAGTGCCACCGCCTCAGGGTATCTTGTTGCGTAGTCGACGACTGTAAGGATGTATCGATTTCCCTTCTCTGATCTCGGTGCTAATGGTCCTACAAGGTCCACAGCCACTCTGTGAAATGGCTCTTCAATCAGCGGCATCTTGCCAAGGGGAACTTTGCTAACTTTGCCTTTAGGGATCGTCCGCTGACACATGTCACATGATCGACAGAAGCGCGTCACGTCTCCAGCTACATCAGGCCAATGGAAGTTGCTGGTCACTCGATCTGTCGTCTTTCTGACTCCTAAGTGTCCTCCCACTATGGACTCGTGTGCTAACTTGAGAACTTGCTCACGCAGAGGCTTTGGCACAACAACTTGACGGCTCACGGCTCCTCGCTTGTCTTCATATACCCTGTAAAGTATACCTTTCCGGTCTTCTAAATGAAACTTTCCTTCTCCTCGCGTCTTGTAAGTAGCTTGGCTCTTTGCTTTCTCCCATAACTTCGACAAAGATGCGTCACTTTTCTGCGCTCTGCTGAGTTCTTCAGGACTTACATCTGGAATAGAAGACTTGGGTACTTGCAGCGGTTTGAAGGATGGCTTTTCTTGCTTTTGTTGGCTTCGTGTAATAACAGCAGCCGCTTTGTTCTTTTTCTCTTCGAGTTTTTCTTTATCTTCTTCATTTCCTTCAATCTTTCCTTTGGTGTTTTCTTTTTCTTCTACTTCATTCTTTTCTTTGGCGTCTTCTTTTTCTTCTATTTCCTTCTTTACTTTGACGTCTTCTTTTTCCTCTACTTCGTTCTTTTCTTGGCCGTCTTCATCTTCTTTTACTTCTAGGCGTCTGTTTACGTCGGCTGGACTTTTGGAACCGGGAATGTTTCCTATTACCAGATCGTAAATAGGAGACGTCATACACATTGCTTCTAGTTTTCCCGCGTAAAAAGGTGTGTCGATTGTGATGAGGGCTATGGGAAACTTGCGCACGGTCCCGTCAATCAGCACACACAAATGAACCTCGCCCGTGAGTTGGTCATCGGATACTAAACTTCGACGCACTGCGGCACTGCTGCATCCGGTATCTCGTAGAACACGTATCTTGGCGTTGTTGACATAACCATCAGCAACCGGCATATTCTCTGTAGGGCTCTCTCGATGCTTGTCACATGCCCCGAGCACAAACGGAACTTGCTCTCCATTTGCTAGCTTGAGCTGTCCATCTTCTACACACTGCTGTAACTTCTCTAATGCGCTTCCTTGTTGCGTCTGACCTGGGGTCTGTACGCCTCCAGCAGCTTTATGCGGTTTCTTATTTTCTTGTGACTTCTGTTCCTCTTTGGACTTGCAGTCTCTTGCGGGGTGTCCTATCTTATGACATATAAAGCATCTGTTCTCTCGTAAATGCCGAGCCTTTTCTTCAGGGGTTAGCTGTGGTCCTTGAGGCTGTTTTTGTTTGTTGGAATTCAACCGAGTTTTTCCAATAAACGTTCCTCCGCGCGCGTTCACGAATTGCTCTGCTAATCTTGTCATCTGTTGGACTGTATCTGGAACTCTCTCTCGTAGAAACAGTTGCATTTCTTTTGAACACATATTCAGGAACTGTTCACGTATCAACATGTCAATCAGAGCTTCGTAAGTTGGTTCACACTTGGACAATTCAATCCACCGGTTCAAGTATCGTCTCAGGCGCGCCATGTACTGGAAAACAGTCTCGCTGGCTTCAGGCTTGGACTCTCGGAACTTGCGTCGGAATCCCTCTTCTGTAAGTTCATACCGCAACAGTAACGATCTCTTCAAGCTCTTGTAGTCGTTGGCTTCTTCAGGGGGTAGGCTTGTGTAGACCTGAAGTCCTTTCCCTGTAAGCAGAGGACTAAGGGAAACTGCCCAACCATCTTCTCTCCACTGTTGAGTACGCGCAAATCGTTCGAACCTCTCAAGGTAGGAATCCATGTTATCTGTCTTTTCATCAAACGCTGGTAATCTGGGTCTTTTTGCTTGACTTGTATGGAGTTCTCTTGTCGGCTGATTTCGTGCAGTTTCTTCCTTCAGTGCATCAAGTCTCATCTGTTCAAGTCGCAGTTGATGCTCGCGCTCGTCTGCATCTTTCTTGAGTAATGCTTCCCTTTCGCGCTCTTCACGTGCTCTATCTTCACGTTCTCTCTGGAGTAATGCTTCCCTTTCGCGCTCTTCACGTGCTCTATCTTCACGTTCTTTCTCCAATTCTCTTGTTAATCTTCTTTCTTCTCTTTCTAAAGTTTGCTGCTCTTTAACAAATTCTCTTAGGTCTTCGCCCTCTAGGCCTAATTCTTTTCCTAGTTGTATGAGCTTGTCCATCGTCACTCACGAACAGTTCCCGGCACAGGGTTCCCGTCTCGTCTGGCTGGACACGTCACGCAGCGGTCTGTCGCGCACGGCTCTTCCGTCGGCACAGGGTTCCCGTCTCTCGTCTGGCTGTACACGTCACGCAGGGGTCTGTCACGCACGGCTCTTCCGGCGGCACAGGGTTCCCGTCTCTCGTCTGGCAGTACACGTCACGCGGGGGTCTCTCACACACGGCTTTTCCGTCGGCACAGGGTTACCGTCTCTCGTCTGGCTGTACACGTCACGCAGGGGTCTGTCACGCACGGCTCTTCCGTCGGCACAGGGTTCCCGTCTCTCGTCTGGCGGTACACGTCACGCAGGGGTCTGTCACACACGGCTTTTCCGTCGGCACAGGGTTACCGTCTCTCGCCTGGCTGTACACGTCACGCAGGGGTCTGTCACGCACGGCTCTTCCGTCGGCACAGGGTTCCCGTCTCTCGTCTGGCGGTACACGTCACGCAGGGGTTTGTCACACACGGCTCTTCCGTCGGCACAGGGTTCCCGTCTGGCAGTACACGTCACGCAGGGGACTGTCACGCACGGCTCTTCCGTCGGCACAGGGTTCCCGTCTCTCGTCTGGCAGAATTCTGCAAGAAACAAATTGAGCCTACTCCGGCGTCCAAATTGTCCTTTTTCCCGCTGTCTTGCAGTCCCTTCGTGGTCGCCAATTGTCAAAGAAAGGCCCTTTAGACGCGGTGTAATTTACTGGGCTTTATTGAACTCTGGAGTAGACTGACTAGAACAAGCTTTGGTCAGCTTTTATGTCGAACAAGTGTGAATATTTTACACCTTATTACACTAATTACTTGGCCAATACAAAAGACTTCGAAAACTAATTACGTTCTATACCATTACAACTTAATTAAAAGCAGACCTAATTACATTTTTACGAATAGAGCTTAATTACAACCAGACTTAATTACGTTCCATACAATTGCATCTTAACAACAACCGGATTTCTTTGTTCATTTGCTCACATACAGCGCTAATCCTAGCATTGCTCTACTTTATGCTTTTACGATTTCGGTTGATAACAAGAAGAAGAATTCTGAGCAGAAGACGACGGAGGTGGTTCTTTATCCAGCAACGACTACTTCAACTGAGGCAGAATATGTTGTCCCACGAAGGTAGAACGTTATATCACTGCTTTTAATGTCTCAGTTCGCGAACAATCTCCCTCGAGAACGACCATGGATGCTTCCAAGACCAATGATTGGGTTCTTTGAAATGAACTGGGAAAACAGGGCCCTTACTTCGTACTGGAAGGAACACTTTCGCATGCGAAAGGAGACCTTTATGGAACTGGTAACAGTCGTGGCACCATATATTGCCAGACAGGACACACGGCTTCGTAGAGCTATACCAGTCGAGAAACGGGTCGCGATTGCTTTATGGCGTTTGGCGTGTGGAACAACCTATCGCGAAATCGCAGCCAACTTTGATGTGGGAAAGTCAACTTGCGTCAAAATCACAAAAGATTTTTGTCAAGCTTTAAACCGATCCAGAGAACGATACATAAAATTTCCCACTAACATACACGATACAGCAAGGGCCATTGCTTTGTTTCAAGATGTGTGTCGTATCAAACAAGCTATGGGTGCCATTGATGGCACACATGTCGAAATCATTGCCCCTGAGAACCCATTATGCAGGCTGTTGTGGGGCAACACCACTTTTTTATGGACGTTGCGATCGGCTTTCCTAGAAGTATACATGACGCTAGAGTTTTGAAAGCCACCGATCTATATCAAAAAGCCCAAAATCGTGAAATATTAATACAACCAGAAATTAACGTAATTGGTACTAAAGTCAGACCACTTTTGCTAGGTGACGGGGCATATAAGCTGTACCCTTGGTTAATGAAACCTTGGCCAAATACAGGTCATCTAACGCCTGCTAAATTACGATTTAACCGAACACTCTTATCTGCGCGATCAACTGTTGAACGGGCATTTGGAATTTTAAAGGGAAGGTGGAGGATTTTGCTGAAAAGACTAGACAGCCGATTCGAAAATGTTTCTGAAATTGTGTTGTCTTGCTGTATTTTGCACAATTTCTGCCAAGAAGCTGGGGAAGAGTTTAATGAAGATGAAATTTACAGGCGAATAATCGAGATTGAACGAGGTTACATGCGGGCAAGACGTCTCTACGCTGGGATTGGCCCAGTAAATGATCCGAGAGCAGAGCAAGTTCGACAAGCACTTCAAAATTCTCTATAAATACGAATTTAATTGATGTATATGATTCACGTACATTGATTTTTACATTATATCGCAAAAAGCAAATACTAAATTGAATAAAAATAAAAATGGTTCAGTTAATAGTTGCTTGCATCCAATTTATACAATCATGCCCAAACGTTAGAATTACCATGACACTTGTCCAGGAGAATACATGTCCTTTGATAAAGAATCAGCTATATATCAGTCCTTCTTATTGAGAATTTGAGCCATTCGTAAAAAGAACTCTTGATCCCTTCTCCTCGACTCCTCGTCTAGCTTCCTCTGTTCGAGCTCTAATTTTAAGAGCATATCCTCTGAACGCTGTTGTGCTCTTTCAAACATGACAGTTTGTTCCCGCTGCATGTGTACGATCTCTTTTGTAAGATCCAAGAAATCTTCCTGGGGCTGCTCGCTTCTTCGCTTCATAATGGGGGTTATGTGATCATATTTCTTAGTACGGGTTACCAGACGAGCTGCTGAGTTCTGTGCATTTTGCAGTCTAAGGATGAGGGTAGAACTAAAGTCCCTTACGGATGACCTTACTCCATTCACCACTACACTAAGGTATGGCCGAAACCATGCAAGCACTGTACCACCTATGCCCAAACGTGAGGACAATCTATTTAGAAGAATTTCATGCTCGACAGTGTCGAAGGCAGTGGACAGGTCAAGTAGAAGGAGAGCAACAGATTTTTGCTGTCGACTGCAGAGAGTATATCATTTTGGACTCTAAGAAGGGCTGTCTCAGTACTGTAAAGTTCTTTGTAAGCGGACTGTAGAAGCTCTTCAAGTTGGTTGTCGGTTAAATGTAGCTTAAGTTGCTTGGCTACCGCCTTCTCAATCAATTTAGAAACAAACTTGAGGTTGGAAAGGTGTCTGAAACTGTAGTATTGGTCAGGGACAAGCGAGGTTTTCCTCAGCTTTGTCCTGTCCGTTGCCTCCTTCACCTGCGCTGGCCATACAGGCATGCTGTAGGGACAGAATAGAAAGAAGCACAGATTTTGGAGGCTTTGAGAACAGAAGACGGGATAGCATTTAGCTCACAAGACCTAGACGCAGCCACATCAAACAAGGAGGCAACCTCTGCCATAGATAGTGTCTCGAAATTCAAAAAAAGACATATAAGGTTGCTTTTCTATAGTTAAACACAGTTTCAGTGTAGGGCTGATTTCCTTATGTAACCGATCACGAATGGTTTCAATTTGGGTGCTAAGAAAGATAGCAAAGTATTAGCAATTTGGGAAGAGGAGGTTTCAACAGGGAAGAGACACTGCGGCTTATTATGTAAAACTGTATCAACAGTATTAAATAGTCTGTTGGTTTTTAGGATTATCAGAAATGCCGGATGAATAATAAGCAGTTTTGGCTTCTTTGAGCATGTCAATGAGAACCTTACATTGATCACTGTACATCCGCCTGTCAACACAGTGCCTTTATGCACGCCAACGACGCTCGACTCGAGTTTCCTTCGCTTTCGCTTTGCTTCCGCTATTTCCTCGGTGTACCACGGCGCTGATAGCTTCAAAGTGACCGTGCGACAATTAACAAGTGCATGGGCGCCAAGGGTGGTCTTAAGGGTGTTTTCGTATGCCTCAATTTTTTCAGATCGTCCCTGAAAGAATCCATTTGAATTGATTTTAATTTTCGATATTTAAATTCAACTCTTGCAAGGGAAGGTTTTTGTAGATGTAGCTTGCAGTGAATGGCCGAGTGATCAGAGAGCATTTAAAATAAAGTTATTGTTATTATTATTGTTATTATCAAGGATTGAGGTGCTACTTACCAATTCATCAGCGGCCCTGGTTATCACCAAATGAAGGGTATGCCCTTTCTTGTGGGCATCAGGGGCCAAAATCTCGAAATATTTTTTTGGCGGGAAAGCTGAAAGAAGCAAAACTGATCAAAAATAAAATAACGACAGTCAAATAAGAGAGATCTACAGTACAGCACACGATCAAGCAATCCGGCCTCCTTGTGTTAATAGATTAAAAGATTAAAATTAAAATCCGACAACGTTTGAAATTGTGCAACAAATCGCCAATGGTCTAGAGCTTTTCAAGTAAAGAAGGTAGTTTTTAGTTCGGGGTCGTTAAAATATAAGAAAAATCTAAAATCTGCCAAAATGAACAACTACATTAGATAGAACAGGGAGTTGTGAGAGAATGGAGATGAAACTCGGGCAATTAGGCGATTTTTGCACCTCAATGATCGTTTCGCCTTCGCTAATTGAATTGTGCTAAATTGAATTTCATGTTATGCAAATTCATGTTGGTCAGCTTTGTCACCTAGGCAACGAATAATAAACTCACGGCAAAGACTGGTACGAGGGTAAAACAACATTAGAAATCAAACATGGCGGACGATGGCGATGAAGTCTTTGAGCTTTATTTGTCCGATATTTCCGATATTTCGGATTGTGAATCGGATCTGTCTGAAGAAGATTACTTTGATGATTTCGACCTAGACTTCGTGGCAGAGACAGACTCTGAAAACGAAGGGTTTGTTTGTAATGAGTGCTCGAAGGTTTTCAAGACTCAAGGATGGCTGACGCGTCACAAAAGTACTAAACATGGTCAGCAAAGTAAGTAAATAAATCGGGATTTGAAAAGATTTCGAGTTATCGTTGGTACATATAACCAGGGAGCTAACTGGGAATTATTTTTCTTCTTCAGAATCTGCAGTTTCGACCAGCCAAAGTCAAAGATCGCAGCGTTCGCGCTCGTCGATCGCATACGCCAACGGCAAGACATTCATTTCGGTTTTCGGTTCATTTTACAACTCCCTGATTTTACATTGCGTATTTTTGTCTTGAACCTCATACACATGAGGTAGTTCTGAGTGAGCCTGCTTAAATCAACAGAAATTACTCGCTCTACATGGCATTTTGAACATTATAAACAGGTCCAGACTCTTGTGAGTTAATTTGCTCCAATGTAAGTTAACATGCTGGTGATGTGAATCTTGCCCTCAACATATGTAATCTTATTTCTACACAGGACGTGAAGCTAATTATAATTTAGCAGATGCTAAAAACGATTCGCCTGCCATATTGAAAGACGTATTACAGAAAGCAACAGCATATGGTCCCTTCAACCTTAAATCCAGAACCAAATCTCCATCTGCAGGAAACAAGGCTGCCCAGACTGCACAAGCTCTATCTGAGAGCTTCAGTACTAGGACTGAGCAGTTCGCTGTTGATTCAACTTCATTGCTCTGGGTTGCAGTTATTAATGGAGACAAGTGTAAAGTCCTTTCATCTGCACATGATGAGATGACCAGAAAATTCCATGAAGTCAGATCCTCCACTGCATTCATTGGAAAGTGGGACAATCTGTTGCGAGATTTGGGACTGCCTACTGGGAATAGTATGCTTTGCCAGTTTGTATGTGATGGGTTATTTAAGGAACTATTAATCAGGCGAGAGGCATCGATCTGGAAAAGAGCCGAACAAGCCAGTGCAGTAAAGAACAGTGATCATCAAATGGACAAGCTGGAGGAAAATGCTCTTCGTTATGTTTCTGGGTACATTCCTTTGTCTATAAGACGCAAAGCCAAAAGGGATCAGTCTGTCAAGCATGCTTCACTTGTTACCTCTATTGTGGACAAGTGGGTCAAGCCAGCGGACAAGTGCAACAGTTCAACTACTTTTCTGGAGTATACATCTAAGTGGACAAAAAGTGTTGACAGAGGAGGACTGGTCCATGTGAATGGCGAATTCTATATGTTTATGCGCCGCATTGAGGAGGTTCTACGTGACTATTTCAATAATATGTAGATGTTCAGGCAAGCCTGAACATATTTCAATAATAGTTTTATGAATAATTACACTGGTGGGAATTTGAAGCAAATTATAATGTCTGAACTCTTGAGCTCCAAAAGTGTCGTGATGGCATGGGACTGGATTACAAGTAACATTCAGCATGAAAAGATCAGTTTCAAAGTTTTCAAGATGATTCTGGGACAATACACTGATTTACGTGCTAAGTCATTTGTGAGGGCATGGGTCCAAACCATGAAGCACAAGAAAACTGTTGCTGCTAACAGAGGAGAGAAAAGCCTGCGTAAAGGACTGGCGCAACGTGCACAATAGTCAGTTAACTAATAATAACAATATTCTTTATAAGAAATGGTTCCATGTTTTAAGAATTAAGACTATGAGTCAAAGGTAGCGAACAAGTAGTCTGATTTGTTTTAATACAAATCAATGTCTCACAAACAACTTTTGAACAATTTTCATATTGAACTTTGACTATGTTAAAAATGTTTCCTAGTTTTGCTTGTCGCTATCAGGTTGCTATCTGGGGCTCAATAGTCAGCAAGGTACGAGGCTAATCGAATCTTTCCATTCATAATAGCAGGAAGTTGTTGATAATAGTGAGTGGATTTATATTAATACTTGCCAGCTAATTTCCTTTAGCTCTTGTGTGTCAGTGCTCGCACAGAATATTCCATTGGAGCAAGGGAGTTGATACAATAACATCAGTTCAATAGCTGAGACACAAACATTTAGGATGTGATAATTTATTGGATATTTTATGAAGAAAATATAGTTTACTGGTTTTGTTACATGTTAAACATTGTGAATCATCAACATTCAAACTTTATCATTTCCACATTTTTTACCAAAATTGTTACAACCTATTTACCTAATGATAGCTTGCTTCAGGCCTGTATGATTGAAACCTTCAAAACATACGAGAAGAAAATATTTTACTTTTATAAAACTATCAGAGATTTTAATTGATAAAATTATAGAATGTATTTTTAAGTCTCCCAGTCCTAAATGATTTTGTTGGATATAAGAACAGTAACCATTATTGTATATACAAATATAAGGGATTCTCAGCACCCTTCATGCTCCTATAAAAGTGGAAAACATAATCCCATATCTTATTTACATGCTTATATCAGGGGCATAGCCAGCATATGGGAAAGGGGTGTAGGAGTCACAACTACTCAAAATGTATGACAACCCTTACAATCTTTTTTCTCTCAAAAGTAGGGTCACATACACCCTAGAACCTATCCCTCTAGCTATGTCCCTGATTTATCACTTTTTCTGATTTGTCAATCACCTAGATTCATGTACTTTGTTACCAGCTAATAAATTGGCATAACAACTGTTAATATCACTTATTGACTAGTCAAAGGCTAGACGGCGCTTCCTGGGCAATGGGATGCTGTCTGAGGGCTCTACTCTCTTTCTTCTCTGTAAGTCTCTATTTCCCCTGCAGTTCCCCTTGGCAGAAGCCATGGCACTTGAGTTGGTAACATGCAGTGCTAAGTAGTTTTGCCTGAACTGGGCATAAGTTGGGTTGTCACTGGAACCACCACACCTCCTTTGCTTTGCAAAATACTCTTCCAGTGGATCCTGGCAGAACTTTTCGCTAAGTAGATACTGGACTCAAGAAGCACCTTGCCAAGCTCTACAAATGCTTTAACTGAAATAAAATGATTTTTTTTAGATTAGAAGGGTAGCTTGCACAAAAAGGGATGTTGTGAGACCTGTTTGCTCTTCTAATAGAAGAAACTACTGGCACTCCGAATTAAACATGTTTACTCAAAAGAGAGCATCTCATAAGGACGAGAGGCTTTCTCATAAGGACGAGAGGCTTTCTCATGTTATCAATGAATTTGACTGAATATTTACATCCCTTACCGGTTATTCGAAGACCTTCCAAAGTTTCACGACTGAGGCACATTCTGTTGGTTTGCTCCTTGGGCAGGTGTCCATAATCCCTAGCCACAGACTGCTCCCAACCATCAAGATATCCACTATTGATCCAGTATCTGTCAACCACTAAAATAAGAATCACATTCAATTTGTTATTACACAAGAATAAACATAGGAGAAGAATATACACAGGGTGCATACTCCCAGAGCACATGGAATTCCAGGGTGTGTACCCTACAGTAGGAGCAAAATTCCAGGGTTGGTTTTTTAAAATAATGAAATTCTATGGTGGGTAAACATGAATTCCAGAGGTTGGTTGGTGGCAGCCCAGAATTTCCTGGGTGGGTTTCTGATGCAGGGGTCCTCAACAGGGAAGGGGGTCAGGTTTTAAATGTTACTGCCTTTGATATTATGAAACATTTCAAATACCACTACATATCTCTATAAAATTTAAGGTTACCCAAATCCCTGCCCAAATGAACCCTTTGTTTACCTTGAATCTGTGATCTCCAGGGTTTTTGTAGGGCATCTTAAAAGGCTTTCTTGATCTGATTCCTTCAACTGCATTTTGACATTTAAACAGTCAAAGAAAGTGTTCATCATTGTGACAAACGTCTCAGTAGCTTTGGTGTTTTCCTTCCCAATGAACTTGAAGGCATTGACAACTGAAGATGACAAAACCTAAAAACAAAGACAAGGTTTTGCTGAATTTAATGATGTGCTGCCTTACAGGGTTTCGAGATTTGCCTTTCCAGGGCTTACTATATAAGTAGGATAGCCTACATAAGTGGCATGGTTTGATTATCTCCTCACATTGTATTTTTCAATCCCTGATACGGTACATAATATTGTACCCTGATAATATATATTGGTTTTCCACTTGAGTTTTTTTTATTTACCTGAGCAGCTAGGTTGACCCTCATGCGTAGAAAGCTATTAAGATACACATGCTCGTGTGTCAACTTAGGAATCAGCCTCAGCCCTGGGGCATTCCGATTTACACCAACATCCCGTTCATAGAGTGTAACTAGGTGCTGCCAGCTGATATCCATTCCATTGTACTATACAGGTGGAAAAGGAAAATGGCCACATGTCAGTAAAGCAAAACACTGTCAGAGCAAAGTAAATTAGGCAAAATCAAGGTAGGTTCGGAGGTGGGGTGGGGTGCTAGAAGAAAATTATTATTAGTATGACAGGAATGATGATTAATTAAAATGTACCTTCATTTTTCTCTTGCTCTGTCCATTGTGCGACTTCTCCCAACAATTACGGGTTGTTTTTATCAGATGTGGAGGATCGCAGATGAAGTAGAGATTGCGTGGCTCCTCTGAATAAATGTTTGGCGTCTTGTATACAAGCTCCCCATTAGGAAGATCTGGAGCCCTATGCAGCTTGAATAGTTTCCTATTTGGTGTGGCCCCATCAGCAGTGATAGAGCGCACCTTAAGCCCCAGAGATTCCAACACCATTACTCCTTCCCATACAATAGGGTAGAGTTGGGCACTTGTAAACCCTACCGAACTATAGTGTGCAAAAGGAAACTTCAGGTTTGAAAACAGCCCTCTCACCATAAGCACTAGCACATGGGTAGCTAGCTGGGGCTCGTGTGAACTGTCATCTTTGCACTGTCTCTCAAACTTTTCCATCGAGTTGTTAAGTGCTCCCATGTTGGCAAACCCCACAATCTGACCAGTGGACTTAGAGTACACAAGATCACTCTTTATTTTCATTTCATCGATTATGATGCCAACATTTGCTTCCCAGTCCTTTAACTCCCCCAACTCATCACGTAGCTTTTCCAATATACTGCAACTAATTCCGGTCTCTGCATCAGTCCAATGGCTAAAGTCATACAATGTTCGTTCACTCGGAAGCTCCACCATTCCACTAGTTCGTAAAAATGAGTAAGCAGAAGGTGAAATCTGGCGCAGGGAAAGGCACCACTTGATCATCAGTGGGTGCCATCGCATTCCTTTTGCATTATTCATGGTGGCCATTTTCCTTTGTTGTTCCCAGAAAAGGGATTTAAAAGTTCCTGCTTCAAATTGAGGTAGCCTTGTCTCTGTTATAGTTTTTTTTAGATCAGCTTGAAGTTTTTCGTCAACTGCAATACCATCTCTTTCAATAAATTCTTTCATATTGTTCTCCATTCTCGCTAGCTTCGCCATTGCTTTTCTCTTTTCTGCCTGAGCATTCCTTAATCGCTCAATTAGTTCATCTGGGCTTAAGTGTTTGTACTGTGTCCGTGAATCATGGGCCACTCTCGCTAATTTCTGCCCCTGTCCTGTCCTTTTTTCTCTTGACTCTGTAGCCCGCAAAATGTTTCTTGCCATTTTGCATGTGTCACATTTTGAGCAATCTGGAGGAACTAAATAAGAACATTTCTTGGTACGTATGGTTCTAGTGTAAGAAGCACCTGATTTTGTATCAACTAGATTGTAGCCTTGCTCTTCGAAATAAGATGTTCCCTCAGAAACAAAGTGTGGGCCACCGCGTTTTGATAGACTTTCAAATCTGTCTGGGTTGCCAATACAGACATTTGAATCAGCAACCATTACAAGGAGAATCTTCAAGGACGACGGAACCAGTTTATCAGGAATAGAATTCAGAACACCATTGCTTGTGTTGACATGATTTCCGTGCACAGAAACTGTCCATGTAAGATCACTTGCTATTACCACTGACCGCGACACTATAGCAACTCCACTAGGACTCTCGATTTTGGAAAATATCAATGAGCTCATGTCTGGTTTAAGAGTGGATGCCCAACCATACATATGGGCATATTGGCTGGAATCTTGCTTGAGTGAAACCAGGGGTGCTTTCCATTTACCAAAAAATTTCGGTACGACCGGTGAGAAATGAAATGGAAAGCGCCATCCCGGGGAAAAATTACCGAAAATTTAGGACAACCTTTTGAGCGTGTCCAAGAAACCGGTAATTTCGAAAATTTCAGGAAAATGCGTTCCATTTGCTAGCGATTCGGTAAATTTTCTCCGTACCAGTCTTCGGCCGAGTATCAGTGGAGCTGGCAAGATGGCGTCGGACGAAGAAGCACAAGCTGGCTGCTATCAGTGTAGCGATTGTTTTTTTGTTTCCGCCGACTTAACAATTTTCTTAAATCATGAATGTCCGTTTGCCGGGCAGTCCAGTATCGGTAAGTGCTGTGTAAAATCTTAGCTCGTTTTAACTTATAGTTCTGCTTGAAAAGCTAAAACAAAGTCATGGGAATTAACTTAAGTAGATTGTAAGCTCAAGCTTATTTCCCGCCGTTTCCCTTCTTGATAAATTATTTGATAAGAAATTAAGTTGAATGTACCGGTATTCTACCATAAAATAATTGTTCAAGTTATCTCGAATCATGCGTCCATTAATTACATTCTTGGGTGTTCTTGGCTTTTGTATTTTTTTGTAATAATCGTAATTTGGCCGACTTGCTGCAAATTTCATTCAGTTGAGTTTGGATAATGTCTATGACTTAGTTTTAAACTTAAGAAAAAGTTAAGTTAGTTACTAACTTCTTTTTTCTTGAGTATTTTTGTTCATATAAACTCTAATTATTCCTTCCACCTACAGTATCAACAATTTAATGTTCACAAAGAGATGCATGCAGACATTCGTGTTTTTTAATGAATAATACTCATTTCTTTATAGGTGGTGTAGTGAACAATCCAGTATCACTAACAGTGCCCACTGCAGAGTCAGGATCACAGCTCACTAATATCAGTCTAAATGTCACCTCTATGCTGACCCACTGGGATGATAATGATATAAAGTTACTCATTGATAGCTACAACAAACACAAGCATCTCTTTAAGAAAGGAAAGACAACAAAGAAAGTGGTGTTTGAGCATGTTGCACAATATTTTAACAGCAATTCACCTAATGTATCTGTAACTGGCGACCAGTGTCAACGCAAATGGAACAAGCTTGAGCAGTCCTTCAAGTCAATAGAGGATAACAACCGTAACACTGGAAGAGAAAGAAAAGATTGGAAATTCTTTGATGCCATGACAGATTGCATGGGCAATAGCCCAAAAGTAAATCCAGTCTATTGCCTAGATACATCAGCAGCTTCAGCACCTTCTCCATCCTCTGCTGCAGCTACATATAGTTCAGCTTCCTCTGCATCATGCTCAACAGATGCTGTATCAAGTGACAGTGACACAGAAAGTGGAAGTGATGCCTCAAAGGTGAAGAAAGGAGTGAGACGAAGGAAAAGAAAAGGCAGATCATCTGCTAGCGAAATGCTGGACTTTCTGAGAGAATACTCAGAAAAAAGGGAGAAGGCTGAAGAACAAAAGGTTGCTGTGTTAAAGGAGATGCACGAAGAGAAGAAAAACTTTTTCAGTGAGTTTCTTCAGGTGATGAAAAATAAGAAGTAGGTAATAAGGTTAATATACTGAGAATACTCAGAAAAAAGGGAGAAGGCTGAAGAATGGATGCTGTGTTATAGGAGATGCACGAAGAGAGGAAAAACATTTCAGTGGTTACAGAACTTGTTTAAAATACGTTACAGGTTGAAATTTTGCAAGCCTCATGAGTATTAAGGTTTCTTTGATTCATTCAAACCAACCGTTTAAATCATGTGATGATTCATTTTGGTATTAATTATTATTAAATGGAAATCTGTTACAAATTAATTATCAAATAATCTGAAATGTGTGGTTCCAGAAAATATTATGGAAGGGATTGGAAATTCCAGAGGGTCGGGGGGTCATTTTTCAATTTTTCAACACCCTTCTGTGGGGAGGGGGTGGGGGGAATGGATGTTTTCTGGAACCACACAATTGGTGTTGTGTGTTTGCCAAGTGGCTCCTGTTATACTAACATGTTCTTATCATGTAGAAAACCTACACAAATCAAACTTTTACATCATAGGTGGCCAAACTGAATGTGTGTGCATTTGTTTGTAATTTATGTTAATATTATAATGGTTTCATTGTTGTGTGACTCTTTAATTTATAGTTAATTATATGGAGTTATATTTAGCTGTGCATTCTATGGTGAAATAAATAAACATCATAATAACACTCCTACTTGTTTATTATGTCATTCTTCAGGTCTTGAAGAAGTTTCAGGCCATTTGCAGGTAATGTTGTTGCATCTCAAGTAATGTTGTTGAGTCTCAACAACATTACTTGCAAAATACTAGTGCAAATGGCCTGAAACTTCATCCAGACCTGAAGAATGACACAATAAACAAGAAAGAATATTACTAGTATTATGTTTTTATTTCAAAATAGATGGTACTGCTAATATAATTCCATATGTTCTATAAACTAAGAGTTGTACAACAATGAAACCATTATTATAAATGTTAATTATAAATTAACATAAATTAAAAACATAAATGCACACATATTCAGCTTGGGTAACCTATGTTTACATCAGACAACCATAGTCTTGTCCGAGAATGGGGGATGGTCAGCAACAAGAGCATTCAGGCAGAGAATTTTACCCAGGGGTGGGTACATTTAACAAAAAACTAAATTATAGCGTTTGACAAGGTTTTGGAATGAATAAGGGTAGGAAAAAATTGTAATTCATTTAGAAAATCAAAATCAAAAATGTCAGTGTATTATCTGCCCTTTTCCTGCTCAGACAAGACATTAATTTTTTTATTGATAGAAGTGTAAAGCCAGATATTTTAATGACTTTTATATTATGGCTTTGCTATAAGTTTGACATTCATACAGTACCCATTGTCTAGTTGGTAGAAGGGGTACACCTGCACCTCCTGGAATTAGTAATGAGACATACATTTTTAGAATCCTTAGGATGTCCAGAAACTGGTTTTGGATGTTAACAGCTCAAAACAGTGTCCCACGATGTCCATTTTACCACATTTTTGTGATATAATGATCTAATGAGATGCTTTTGTTATTCAGGGAGGCAACTTTTAAAGTATGTAGGGCGTCCAGAAAAGCATTCTAGTCTTCCCATGTATGCTATTACAGTGTCATTAAAAGACTGATCACATGATATGTACAAACTAAATGCTTGTTTTATACTTGTTACAGTATGTCCCATACTGATAAACATTTATAAGTCTGCCAATCATCCTTTGTATTTCTATGATAGCCTGTGTTAAGCGCAAAGGGAGAGGGAGAGAGGGGACGCATGCAGCCAAGACTGAAACAGCAATTTAACTTGTACAATCATATGTGATCTAATTATTCCTAAGAACATAAAAGTATATGGGTTAAGACTCTGAATAGGCTTTCTGAACGGCACTATAAAATTGCCTCATTGAATAACAAAAGGATCTCATCAAAACCAGTTTCTAGACATCCTAAGGATTCTAAAAATGTATGTCTCGTTACTAGTTTCAACTAGACTATTATGGGAGTGCAAAGTATTTCGCAAATTTCTCTTATTTAAATGTTGATGTTCAATTAGCAAGGACTAATGGGCTAATGGACACTGATATGCCATACTTTAATGTAGACTACAAGCTCTTACATTCTCTTGCAATGTCCATGTATGTTAATTTGAAATTCTTAATTGAATTCTCCCTTTGCTTAACACTTGTACATGTATGTATCGTCTATGTTCTTGGATATAGTGTGATACATTCAACACCTATACAGGAAACATGATGCATATGGCAGTGTCTTTTGTATTATCTCTTGGGAAAAATTTGCTATAGACCACGCCCTGTTTGCTATCCTTTGGGGTTGACATTCCCTATCCCTTGGGGTTGACTTACAAACAGAGACCCCAAAGTGTATTGACAAATACATGATGCATGCAATGAATTTTTGCTGTAAGTTACCCAAGACATGCATACCTGCCAAGCCCAGAACTAAACAAACTGGAGAATTGAGGAGTGTTGAGTTTATTTTAAACAATCTCAAAATCCTCAAACCATTATTGGGAGAAATACAATAAATACATGACAACTCAAAAAAGTATTCCTGGGAGAACAAGATAAAAACAGAGTGTCCAACAAAATCCAGGAGACTTGGCAGGTATGGACTTAAGTAATCACAGTGGCTGAAATAAAGTAATCACTGACTGCAATGACTGTGAGGTAATAATAAATACATGTATTAAGGTGCTACAAAGTTCAAAAGATGCAGTCTTTTTGCTTCTGCCCCATCTCGGCCAGCTCCACCATCTTCCCCATCATCATCACCACCACCGCCATCATCATCATCATCAGGAAGAAAATAATTATCATCGAGGTCATCATTTATTAGACAGAAATTGTGAAGCACACATGCACCCATGACAATTTGGATAGCAAGTTCCAAATCATAGTAGTCAAGATAGTGTAATCTGCGCCATCTTCCTTTCAAAAGAGAAATTGATCTCTCCACCTTCTGTCTTGTCATTGAAAGTGTTGTGTTGAATCTCCTCTGTCTGGGAGTAAGGCGACCATTGTCTCTAAATGGACGTATCAACCATCTGAAAAAAAGGTGTGAGGGTTTTTAATCATCTAAAATTATTTTGCAATTGGGGTGAACAGAATAAAGACTTAAAATTATAGTTATTTCATGGCCAATTATAGAGGGGCATGAAATGATTTTGTTTCAAACAACTGCATAGAGGTGATGGTACTTTTTCTGGAGGATAATTACATGTAAACATAAAAGCCCCATGCATTTCATAGTTTCGAATCTTGAGAGTAAAATTAGAGGTTGCAGGGATTTTGATTTGATTGAAAGCTGTAATAAGCCATTCCTAACACAAATAAGTTCAAACAATAAACTTTCTTCATTTACATCAGGAAAACACTGGAGACCAGTGCATGCATTATGGCCTATGGAGCAACACTGTTTTGCCATTTGACCTTAGAAGTAGATAACCTCCATCACCAAGCAAGTGTGTGTCCCCTGGAAACTTGTTTGCAGCTGTATGGTACAGGGCAGAATTTCTGAGGAGGCGGGAATCATGAACAGAACCTGGCCAACCACTCAGCACATCTGTGAACACCATGTTGTTATCACATACCACCTAAAAATAATTTAAAAGACCACTGAAGTTTTAAAAATGAAGAATGGAAAAGCCTTTTCCCATTAGATCTATAGCTGGTTTTGATCAGTATCCCTTGTGATATACAGTGCCTCCACATGTAAGGGAGTCAAGAATCCACATTTTTGTGAGCTTTGGAATCTGGAATTCTGTCTCTGGAAACCAGAAACCGGATCCTGGGTTAAACAACAGTACCTAAACTTTCCCAAATTCTGCTGTTCCACTTTTTTTAATTTGGCTTTTTTCTAAAGAAAAACATAGAGAACGACTTGGGGCAAGTCTAAACAGTACCATGCCCCTGTTCAGCCGTTTTTTTGTCCAATTTTATAAATCCTTACCTGAGTATTCAGAGCATAGACCTTCTTTCTATTTATATATGCTTCAGGCTCATGCAAGGGTGCTCGTATCTGTATGTATGTTCCATCAATTAGCCCTATCACACCTGGAAATCCCCACTCTTCACGAGCTGGTAAAAGTAATTAGAAATATAAGATATTGATAGTCTTAATCAAAATATTTTGTACAGGGTTGCTCTGCCCAGACACTCTGGACCTCGTACCCTTTTATTTAGTGAAATAATTAGGGAGAAGGTATCCCATTCTTTTAATAGGACAAATGTAGTTTAGCATTCCCGTTTTTTTATTTCCGTTATATGCTCACTTTGTTATTATCTACATTTTGTATTACATTATATCTTACTATTTATATTTGCTCTGCCCCTGACCCCACAGAGGCATTGCTTGTAAGGGACCCATAGCCCTTCTATGTCCTCCCTGGGTAAGACCCCCTTCTTGTCATAAATAAATAAAGCGTTACTACAATGCTTACCCGTTGGCCATTTTATGTACCGAGGCATTATGTCAAGCAAGGCTTCGGTTACTCGACGCATTGCTCGTGAGCGCTACTCATAGTGACATCAAAACGGTCTGCGATCGTGCGATGTGTTTCCTGATTGGCCATAGCCCACAAGAAAAGCAAAATTTGCTTCTCTGGAGGTATTGGTGGTCGCCCAAATCTATTGCCTTGTGGGATCCTCCCTGTTGTCATGATTTCCCGCGCAAGCAACTCGAACGTCCCCCTTGTCATGCGGAAATGGCTACTAAATTCCCTTGTTAGATATGAAGGGATTGTCTCTTCGAAAAACCTATCGATCGATTTAAATCGTTCCTCATGAAACACGCAACTATAGCGAAAACTATTGCGTCTTCATCATTATCCGTGGCGACAGAGTTAATTTCCGAATCGTCTTGCTCTAATGCGGCGAAGACATTCGAAAAGCCCGCCATGTTGCAATGTTTATCTCGAGCTCGAGATGTGCCAAGCCTTATTGGACTCCCTGTGGAGAGGCTCACGTGACATTTCGGTTTGCACCGTTCCATTTGACCACAGAAATTCCCGGAAACTCAAACCGAAATTTTTGGGTAAATGGAAAGCACCCCAGATCACAGGAAAGGTGCTGTCTTGGAGGCAGCTGAGTTAGATGAAAATGCTTGTGTTTGTAAGGGTACTCTTAGACTTGCCCCAAGTCGTACTCTATGTTTTTCCTTAGAACAAAGGAAAAAAGCACACGGCCGGCGGCCCGGTGGAGCGCGGGAGAGTACGACTTGTTTCGCTCGCACGCTTTCGATTTTATTTGCATATTTTTGCCGCGAAAAGCGAATGCAAAACAGCACGCGCTCAAAGTGGCGTGATCTTCGTCAGCAGTGCGCGCCGTGAATTTTGTCAACAACTGAACATTTGCCTAAGACTCAAGACTTTTGTTGCATGATTTCGTCGTGTTATAAAGCTAGTTTTGGAAAATTTATCTTAAGAAATGCTTACGAAAATTCAACAGAATAGATCTACAAGTGGAAAGACTTTGAAGCACAGCGTTTGATACCTAAAAGATGTTTTCGCCCAACAGAGGATGTTGTTTGTGCGAAAAATATTGGCGTAAAATGTGACGTCAAACTTTCTCTCGCTCGGATTGGATGTTATCAGACACACCTCCAACACACCCCGACCTAAATTTAGGTCGGTAAAAACTGGCGGGAAGCGAGCGAGAAAAGTCCGTTGTACAAAATAAGCCATTTAAAAAAAAGAGGAACAGCGGACTTTGGAAAGTCTAGGGTACTCTTGGAGGAGAGCAAGTGGCCGCAGTGCAGTTCTGGAGATCTTCTGCAGCCGCAGCCAGTAAGAGATCTATTTTGTTCCTTGGTGTGGACGTTATGGTCTCCGCTTGATCCTTACTGAAGTGGCTATATTCTTATCTTCTTGTACCTTTGTTGCCTGTGTATCATAAAATACAATCCAATTTAGGATCAAGGACAAGGAATATCAAAATATTGATTCACTGATAAATCCGGTACTATTTTAAAGTTTTTATAACTAACCTTTGAAAGATTTCCCACTGCAACTTTCTTCCTTGATCGCTGATAGTGGCCATATCTTTTTCTGCCCCCCATGTTCAAACCCTAGAAGAAGATAAAATATTGAAATTGTGAGAAAATAATAATATTTTAGCAATCTAGCTGCAAGCCCAAACACAATTTACTGGAAAAATTCCAAAAACACTGAAAATCGGCTCCCATCAGTAGCTTCCCTAGTTTGTTAGCTTTTGGTTTTTGGTATTTAGACTAGTAGGGATCGAATATTCGAAGAGAAACTTTCATCACGAACTAACAAACATTACATTTTCCGAGTACGCTTGTTGTCAAATGGACACCAAATCGACCGAGACGACAGCAAAATTACACTCCACTTTTTCGCTAAGTTCTAAAACATTGCAGAAATCGGCTCCCATCAGTAGCTTCCCTAGTTTGTTAGCTTTTGTTTTTGGTATTTAGACTAGTAGGGATCGAATATTCGAAGAGAAACTTTCATTACGAACTAACAAACATTACATTTTCCGAGTCACGCTTGTTGCCAAATGGACACCAAATCGACCGATACGACAGCAAAATTACACTCCACTTTTTCGCTAAATTCTAAAACATTGCAGAAATCGGCTCCCATCAGTAGCTTCCCTAGTTTGTTAGCTTTTGGTTTTTGGTATTTAGGCTAGTAGGAATGGAATATTCGAAGAGATACTTGCATCACGAACTAACAAACATCACATTTTCCGAGTCACGCTTGTTGTCAAACGGACATCAAATCGACCGAGACGACAGCAAAATCAAACCCTACTTTTTCGCTAAATTCTAACACACTGAAAAAATCGGCTCCCATCAGTAGCTTCCCCAGTGTGTTAGCTTTTGCTTTTTGGTATTTAGACGACCAGGGACCAAATATTCGAAGAGAAACTTTCATCACGAACTAACAAACATTACATTTTCCGAACCGCTGTTTTCACACTCTTCGATACGAAGAGCGTCTGACTGAAGAAATATCAATTTCTTAACCATTATAGATAATTCTCTTTCAGACAGTACCGCAATACCACTCACCTTTATATTTTGAAGTTTATCCAGAGATCTGAAGCGTCAAATAGAGAAAATCGCCTTGTTCTTGCTTGTTTTAAAGTCCGAGTCGCTCACAACGAGTCACAACGAGTCACGAACACATCTGAACTTAGCGCGAAACAATCATTGAATACTAATCCTGCGTTCTGATTGGCTGTTGCCAGGAGTTTCATCTCCATTCTCTCACAACTCCCTGGATAGAACAATCTTTTAGCTTTAAAACGATATAAAACTGATTATCATAGCATAAATTGCGACGCGACGAGAATTGTTTCCGTAAGCACGTCGTTTTCCCTGACCGAGACCTTAATAGGGGAAGACACAGGCAATTTTCGGGCCGGAAATGACAAGTCGCGGGTGCGTCGTGCATTTTCCCACCGCTTTGCGCGGGGTATAAGTACCTGGGCGATAACACTCAGTCGCGCAGCGTTCGCCCCTGAGCCGACTTACAAGCTATTTATGTATGGAATGAGTTTAGTATTTTTCCTTATTGCATACCTATTACCTCGTCGCGGGAATCAAGTTATGAGAGGTGATCGCTCCTGCCCGGCACTCCACTGCTCGCTTTGCTACCGCCAGCTAGATTCAAAACCGAGGATTGAAGCCGACAATTGAATACCGGGCTTAAGTCCCCATTACTCTGAAATTTAATTCTTACTCAAATGTTACTCTTAGATACACACTTTACAGCACGGGCGCCAGATTACTGGTTGCTAAAGTAGCGGCTACCGGAGCACGTTTACCGACGCCTCCGAAATCTGAGTGTAACTTTTAGCCACAGCCCTGCTACGCCTGACCACATATTGCATAACTTCATCTTGTGTGCAACGTAGCATCCGGAGGGTAATAGACAAACCGACTCTGAAACTATGGGGTGTTCCCCCTCGAGTATGCCTGCATCTTTAAAATGTTTACGTAACCGGTTTTTTTACAACCGATTTCACCGTTACGTGCCATCTGGGTTTTTTCGCTTCCATCTTTCGACAGTGATCTTTCGACATACTTGGTAACCAGGCCTGCGGGCTTTGCTCCCAACATCCAAGATGGCGCTCAACGGAGAAGTTGATGGTGGCTTGATCTGACAATATTGTACGCTCTCTCTCGGAAGACTTGGATGTCGAGTTATTTATTATGAACACCTCTTGAATTCTACAGTTCAAGAAACTGCTCTGGCCGAGTTTGTGAGTCGCAGATTTGTTTCTAAAGAGAGAAAATATCGACTCAGCATCGATAGTTCCAGACGTCCAGGGGAGGCAGAGAGCTTTTTCGTGTAAGTTTCGTATTGTCTGTCGAGTAGAACTGAAATGGAACTGAAGTCCAAAGAGTGACAGGGCGCCACACGATATTTGAAAGATTGTAAGGGATATTTTCGCTCGCTTGAGCTTCGAAAGCGCTTACATCGAGAATGATTGAACTACATAATGTTCCATTCGAGCTAAAATGTACGAAATATAACTTACTTCTCATTGTACTGCGGTAACAGAAAAGATTAAAGCAAGTTCTTGTGTAGCTTTGCAGTTGTGCGATTTGTGTTTATCAGCAACCTCGACCTATACTTTTTACCTTGACTGGTTCCATGAAAAACACATCTGCAAGTAGGGTAGGAGCAATAATTCGTCTGGGGTAGTAATAAGGGTAACAATATACCTTTCAAGAACCACCTTTCATGTTCAAAAGCATGCAGAACTGTGACAGCAGAAGGCAAAGAGAAATGTATAAAACAATGTATAGTTATTTTGATGAGAATTGGAATAGTGCCTAGTGAAGTTTTTGCAATCTTGCATGTATATACTTTACATACCTGCAAACTCTCAAGGTTTTTTAACAAATCTCCCAGTCTCAAGGTTAAAGCATCAAAACTCCAGGTTTTTCAGATTCATAGTCAGGCACAGAAAAGTCACCCAAAGTACGCACCATCGGCAAAGATTCGGAGAGAGTTCGGACTTTTTCGGAAGGGATTCAGAAAGGTTTCGGGATAGACTCGGGAAAACGAGGTGGTTCCGACGAATTCTCCAGGTTTCAGAATGTCTGGGGTTGACAGGTAAGATTTTATTTTATTTGCTTTCCATTTCAGTTAAAGGTAATTGAGATCACAATAGAGCAGATTCCATACGGCTGTTTAAAGTATACCAGGGGCCGGTTCCCGAAAAGTTGGATAAAGTTATCCATGGATAAAAGTTATCTGTTCTATAGGATTTGTTCAGGATTTATCCGTTGGATAAGAGTTTATCTGCTGATAACTCTTAACTGACCTTCTAGGAACTGGCCCAAAAAGAAAACACACAGGGTGGGCATTTGACACCTACCTTAGGAATTTGCAAATCCCTTTTCAGGGGGAGGTATTAATTTTTTCTGGAATTACAAAAATGTAGTAGTTCGCAGAAACCCAAGGTTACAGAATAGTAAAAGCAAACATATTTTTGGGGGGAAGAGGGTTAGGGTTTGCAGTCAGTAACCTTGAAATTTCAGGAAATATAGGTTCACATATGTTCAAATAGACAAAATTTGCTAACAGTGTTACATCTTTGCCACCCAATACAGATCATGTGATAATTCCTTTGTCTGGTTAAATAAAATAAATATAGATATAGCATTACACCGTAGTTTCAATGCTTTACATTTCAGTGCTTTACATTAACGGATAACTCATCCTATAGCACCAGCTTTATAAACATGAGTGTGTGTTAGCATTTTGAGTTCTGTGACACTGAGGTTGGGCAACTTCCGACGGTCCTCGTGGTTCTTTAACGTCCCTCTGGTTCCGGTTAGTGTAGTGTATGTGAGAGACGGGGCCTACGGTTTAACGTCCTTATCCGAGAAGACGCGAAGGTCTAACCATTTGCAGTTACAATCGTCTAGTTTTTCTCACCGAGTGCACTAGTGTATGTGCATATATATATACAAAGGAATCACAACATGATCTGAATTGGATGGCAACAAAATGTAAACTGTTAGCTGATTTGTCTCGAGCTCAAATTTGTCTCGACTCATTTCTCAAATAAATTACAAGGATTTTGAGGGGAGAGGGGATAATAAAAATTAACTGCAAAACCAATTTTATTGGCAAGAGGGGAGATTGTTTACCCTGAGAGCAGGTTGTTTAGATAAGGCCGCTCAAAGAATGGGGCAAAAAGAGCACCAAAAAGCAGTATGATGTAAATGTATGAGAATAAAGCAAATTTTAACATTGATTCAGTAAAAACACTTTTTTTCTGTCAAGCAATTTCTTTTGCACAAGCGCCAGAGAAAACATTAAAGTGCTCTAGTCCCTTGACGCATTACGCGCGTAGAGTCAAGAATCAGCTAGCTGATTCTTGACGAATCAGCATGCTGATTCTTGAATTAATACCCTCAAAGTCCGTGATTCCCAAAATAAAGAGTACAATGTATAATAATAAGCAATGATTGGATGAGGTTTTTGTAATTTCCAGAATAAACAATGTCGAGACAGGTGGAATCAGGCGAGGCCGTAAGGCCGAGCCTGATTCCACTTGTCGAGACATTGTTTATTCTGGAAATCACAAAAACCGAATTCAATAATTGTTTTATTATACATTGATTTAGTAAAAATGCTTTTCTGTCAAAACACCTTTCTGTCAAGCAATTTCTTTTACACAAGATTCAAGTGCCCTAGCCTATGATGCATTGCGCGCGTTCAATCAAGAATCAGCTAGCTGATTCTTCAAGAATCAGCATGCTTGATTCTTGGAGACTCAAAGTGCGTGATTCCCAAAGTAAAGCGCGCTTTTAGCCATCAGAATCGAGATTTATATATATACATTTGCCCGAGTGAGGGCAATGTATAATAAAGAAAATAATCACACCCCTCTCTATGGAAAGGAATTGAGATTAATGAATTTCAGTCTTCACCTAATAAATATTATTTGTACCTTGTTGTCATTGTCTAAATCATAACATACATTTTCCAAACACAAAATACACAGCTGCAGAACCATGAAAAGACTTCCTTTATTAACCTTACCATGGACTTTACTTTATTTCCTTTCTGTCACCGCTGAACATGAGTAGAACATTTCGTAATGAGCTCAACAGGAGTTGATAATATTGTTTCTCGGTGTATAAAACGCTTTCGAAGCTCAAGCGAGCGAAAATCTCCCTTACAATCTTTCAAATATCGTGTGGCGCCCTGTCACTCTTTGGGCTTCAGTTCCATTTCAGTTCTATTCGACAGACAATACGAAACTTACACGAAAAAGTTCTCTGCCTCCCCTGGACGTCTGGAACTATCGATGCTGAGTCGATATTTTCTCTCTTTAGAAACAAATCTGCGACTCACAAACTCGGCCAGAGCAGTTTCTTGAACTGTAGAATTCAAGAGGTATTCATAATAAATAACTCGACATCCAAGTCTTCCGAGAGAGAGCGTAAAATATTGTCAGATCAAGCCACCATCAACTTCTCCGTTGAGCGCATCTTGGATTTTGGGAGCAAAGCCCGCAGGCCTGGTTACCAAGTATGTCGAAAGATCACTGTCGAAAGATGGAAGCGAAAAACCCCAGATGGCACGTAACGGTGAAATCGGTTGTAAATGGCCTAACGCCTACTTTATGCCTTCGGTCGTTTGCACTGAAGAAATATCCCTCCGTAAGAGTTACATTGAGGATGGAACACACCTTACGATTTCCAGCAATGACTTGATTATTTATCAAGTTAGATTTTGCGTAACCATTCGCATTTTCCTGTAATTTTAATTTTGTAATATACACACTGAAACGGCCTTGCCGAGGGCTAAAACCAGTGGTGCCACCTTGTTCCAAACTTCGGGTTGTTTCTCGTAAACTATTCAGCGAAAAGTCATAATTTTCATATCATGGTAATCAACGATTGTTGGGCTTTATCCTGACAAGTTATGTCAAAATACGTTTTTCCGGCATTCCTCGATATTTACAGATCGCCTCACTTAAATGGTGTAAAAAGGTGTAAAAACGCCTCCGCATACGATACTAAGGAGATCGACTTCATCGCAACAAAAGATAGAGAGTAAGTCCTCTCAAATTTCAAAGTGTTGTTGGATATTCGCCGTTCTAAAATGCTTGGGGTCAAAGAACCTGAGCTGCTAGAGTTTGGCTAAGCCTGGCTGAACAGGGGACTTTTTTCATATGACATGCGTAACATCCGCTGCTCTCCAAATTCACGGAAAAGCAGTGTTGAGTATCACGAATGTGTTATAAAATGGCGCGTCATTTTTATTTCTCGTTTGTTTTGCTTTAATTCGTAAGGATAAAGCGGGAAGGATAAAATAAAACGTTTATTCAGCTGCATGTATATTGCAAATAAATTGTCAGACTGAAATTCAACGGCAAGAACGGAGAACGCGTAAGCAATAGAAACGATTTCCTTTTTTTATCCTATGAGTTTACCCTGATATTTCGGTTCGTTCTGTAGGTACCGGAGCTTACCGGAGCACAGTTGACGTAATTCAATAGAGACATAGGAATCCAAGTTACACAAAGAACGAAGCTAACACAGAATACAATAGTCTCCGGTACCTACAGAAAGACCCCATATTTCGGGGCCTTCCAGTGGAGTTAGATAGGAAAAGATATCCAAGTTTTGGGTTGGGTTCAAGAATGCCTGTCGCTTGGTTATAAATACTTACCAATTCGAGAAGTTGGAGCAATTCCAAAGGTTCCATTCTAACGAACATGGTGTGGCTTCTATTAAGGTGGCGGTTTAGGGATGCCAAAGTAGTGGCACAGCTTTCTGTGGCTTTCTCTTTTTCCATTGACTTTATTTTGTCCTCTAAGGCTTTGATGCGGTCAACCTAAAAAACGTTTTTAGGCTTCTGGCTTCACGAATAAACGCAAAAGCATGCGGCTTCGATCGCAAATGTTTCGTTTACGGTTGTGACCGCACGTCTAACATTGTCCCGTTGCATATTTTTATCCAGACGTGCGTACGACAATTTTTTTTTCATTTCATCATTAATTTTTTTAAGGGGGGGGGGGGGAAGGAAATGGTGTGGCCTGGCGAAAAAAGGGGGGTGTATAAAAGCTATAACCGTGAAAGTGTGCAGCTTTGACTACAAATTTATATGACTGCGACCGTACGGCTAACTCTCTTTCAATTTAAAGTCTTATACACTTCTTTCTCTGTTTTTACATCTTAAGACCGTGTGCAAGCAGCTAGAACCTCTTTTTACTTGCGTGTGGCTGCGACCACCGCAATCTACTTCGACCACCGCAGCTGACAATCTAGTAATGGCAGCTACGACTGCCTCTTCTGATACGAATCACTATTGCAGCTTCAACTACATGCTACACAATAAATAAATAAATAAATTGACAGCTACTACTGTACTTGAAATGAAGACATCCAACTTTACACTAAAGAACAGATTCCACCGTAGACTCTCTGCGTCATAGCGGAGCTCCCTCGCGGAAGCTCCATACATAAGGAAAAGTGCTATCAGATCAGACCTATAGCCATGAAGTCGGTTTTGAGTGGTTCGAGACATTTTTGGTATTTTGCATGACTTAATCAGTGACGTCATAGCACGTGACCTTGTCATTACATACCTTTCGATATGTGGACAACTATTGCCAAATTTAGTCGCTATTTGAGCTTTCTTTCCGGAGATATGATTTTTTCTTTGTCATTTTCCGTGTGTGTCCGTCCGTCCGCCACAGGTATCCGAATTATAGGATATAATTAGTGTCACGCTGGACCGTAAAAAAAATGGATTTCTCGGAAAGGCAAAATGTCCAGGACTAAACTTTAGGATAGTTATCTATGTCACAAGGGGAGCGCTGTGACATGGTCACGTGGTATGACGTAATCGATGACGTCATCGTTCCAGAGCGGTCGTGTAATTACAGCAGGTATTTACTATCTGAGGAATGAATGGCGGTAAGACAACCAAACTTGGACAAATTGCCTAGATTAAGCAGGGACAAAGGCTATCATACATTTTTGGAATCCTTGTTCCATGTACTTTATGTTTATGCATGATAGCCACGCCAGAACGGTAGCTTTCATGTAGAAATCACGTGATCAACGCAAGGGAGTTTCAGCATTTTGATTAATATTTCGTTTTGAAAAGCTTTGCGTTAATGTTTTTTTCAACGAATTTGTTCTTAAAATCAACTTTACCTTGCAATATTCAAGTGTTATGAGGTCCATGCATGTTTAACCACTTGCTTGTATTTGGTTTCCATAGCAACAAGAGACAATTTAAAAAAAAGAAAGAACAACACAAGAACAACAGAACACAACTGACTTGTTTCAAACTTCCTGTTTGATAAGTCACAATTTAGGTACACGTGCGGGACAGTGGCCCGTTCACGTACGGGACCGCAAAAGCCGTGACTGCCACTTTAACACACAAGCGCTGGATGCCACGTGGCTTGCCGCCGTGTTGAATATAGAGAAACAGTGAAAAACTCACACTCAATGGAAAAAAAAAATATATATATAGTATATAAATACAGAGTTTCTTGGCAATCATCTTGTGTCACTCAGAGTCTGGAACTCATTTAGTTCAAGATTCATCATTGTCGTCGTCAGTCTCGACAATGTCTTCCACGGATTCTGATCCCTGTTCTCACAATCCTGCAACTTACATAGATCTGTGCATTGTAAGCCATTTGACAGGCACGTACAGGTTGGGCGCTGACAAGATAAAAGGTCTAACACAGCCATTGGCGCCGGATCCCCGCTCATCCAGTTAACAACCAATTTGCACTCCTCTAGAATCCACCCGTGGTCAGTTGGCGAAGGTATCTGGGGACAGCTCTGTAGGCTACGGCGCCATACTGCAGCCTGGTAGTTTGCTCGCTTACAATGTGTAAGCGAGCCATAACATCTTACTAAACAAGCTTAAGTCCTATAACGTACACCCATGTTTACTGAGATGGGTCGCTTGCATTTCTGCTAGATAGGTCCCAGTGCATCAAGATCGCGCTTTCAACATCCCCACTTTTGCCCCTTAATGGTGGCATCCCTCAAGGGACCAAGCTCAGCCCCATCTTATTTGCAATTATGGTCAACGACTTGTAAAGGGGTGGGGTCCCAGAGTAAAATATGTAGACGATCTTACAGTTATGGAGATAGTGCCTCGCAACTCCCCCTCCATATTGGATAGTATTGTCAACGATATTCAATGCTTTGCTTCACGGAACAACATGCGCTTAAATCCAAAAAGTGCAAAACAATGGCGGTGGATTTCTTGAAGTATAACGTTTCGTCTGTCCCCCCCTTTCCATCGGCGGTGCAGTAATTGAATGCGTCAAGTCGTTCAAATTCCTGGGTATATATATATCAAACGACTTGTCTTGGGGGGAGCAGACGGACTATATATCAAGAAAGCCAACCGAAGAATGTATGCTCTTAGAACGCTAAAGCGCTCAGGTGTCTCGAAAACAGATTTGGTGAAGGTGTACTGCACGCTCATCCGACCTCTTCTGGAGTATGCTACTCCTGCGTATGCCAGCCCCAGTATCTATCGCATGCTATAGAAAAGGTACAGAAACGCGCGTTGGCCATGGTCTTTCCAGACCTAGCGTATTCAGAGGCTCTCTCTGCCGCCAATATCGCCACGCTAGCTAATAGGCGCGATGAAGCGTGCAGCCATTTCATAGAATCATTAACACCAGCGAACCCATTGTACTGTTTAGTTAGAAGCCGCTTGGAATATAAGAACAACCCATACAACTTGAGAAATACTACAAAACTACCATCAAACGTACAAATACGGACCGTTTTGGAAATTCACTACGAGCTACTTTGCTTATTATCTTAATTATGTATAATTATTGTCGTCAATATTACCTATAATTCAGTGTTCTACCTGCGAGAGGTACTATTTATAAACGAATATCTATCTAATGTTGGCGCAATGTGTCTGCGCACGGAGGAAGCTGCTGGAATCCAGTCTCCTTTCTGGCACAGAATAGGCGGTACCGCAGCTCATTCTGGTGGTATACGATTGCAATGTTATTGAGAATTTTATCCCCGTAATCATCTTATAGAAGTAGAGTAAACTAAATGTTCGAAAGGATTAAGATATAAGAACCAAGGAAAAGTATAAGCCTAAAATCTGACGAAAATACAGCAATATAATGAGTTATTACTAACCTGAGATGCTTTAGTTCTTTGCCGACCGCCGATTGCTTTCCTTTGGCAACATGTCGGAATCTGACCATTAAAATATTTTAAAGATTTTGTAAACGTAAAACATAACAATTTGGGCGTTTATTCAGCAATATAGTTGAGAAATACTGAAAACTTACCTTCGACTCCATGTTTTTGTCGCTTATGTCTCGTCAGCCACCCTTTGCTGTTGTATTTTCGGCTGCAGATCTCGCATCTAAAGCCCGATTCTTCTTTCTCTGCGTCTCTATCGGACTCTAGTTCGAAATCCTCAGTTTCGCCAGAGGAAAAGTCGCTCGCTTCATCGTCAAATTCGTCAAATTCAAGTTTTCAAGGTCTGAATCAACTAAGTCGTCCGCCATGTTGAAAGCAAAAGTGTTTCTGAGCGTGCGCAAACTGATACGTTCTATGGATACCGTATGATAATGAGATAAGATCACTCAAGTGTGCCGGATAACATAAACGAATTGTCACCCGACCGTACGGAACACTGATGCGTGAAATTCCTAATTTGCATAACAGTTGCATCTCCTTCTCACATAAAACCTCCTTCATTAAAAGTAGAAAAATTCATATCTAATCTTATTGGGCGAGCTCCGCTTTTAGCCGGGGCCTAAATCTATCTATATATTAAATACCGTAAGAGAACACACTCACTCCACTTAGCCCTGAAGCTGTGCCGCCAAAAGAAGTTCGCAAACCTGAAGAGAAGCTGGAAATCTGGACCGTGGGCGTGTGTTTGTTGGAAAGATTCACCCTAATTCAAGCGATTTCTTAAGCGGGGGACAAAGCCGCCATCGCCGCCATGTTGAAAATGTCCCACAGAAACTAAAAAAGAACTCAGTTCGCGCAGCCGAAAGCACCAAAGACATTGAAACCTTAATGGTTCTCTTACAGATTACATACAGGAATGTGCAGGGATTCTAATTCTAACTTGAAGATTTGAACTGAGAAACATTTTCATTCAAGTTTCAACTAACGTACACACTATCTTGCTTCCCTCGGAGCACGCGCTAAGTCATGCTAAGTCGAAATGACACATTTACAAAGCAAAACCATGAATGACATTCTCTAAGTATAAATCCTGACGGCCGTACCGCAAAACGAAGGCCACAATCCCGTAGAGGAGGAAATCTCTCCAGCGGGGGTGTTTTTGTTGGAAAAGATTCACTTTGGGCTAAAAATCTTAGAACATTTTTACTTGACTGTTTCTTCTCTCCCCTAACTTAGATATGATAAAGTCCGTGAAAGTCATGAACAATATTCTCTAGGTATAAATCCTGACGGCTCTATCGCAAAACGAAGGACACAATCCCGAAGAGAAGGAGGAAATCCCTCCAGTTTTTGTTGGAAAAGATTCACTTTGGGCTAAGTTCTAATTCAAACTATTTTTTAAGCGAGGGATAAAAGCGAAAAAATATAAATAATGTAAACTAAAAACCATTCTTAGTCCTTAGACCGTTTTTACTTGACCTGTTTCTTCTCTCCCTCACTGACATCTAATAAACATACAGACAATTCCGAAGTCAAATTGCGCTTTCGATTTTCACGGGTTCTTTGACCGATTTGAGAGACGGACACACGCGTGATTTTGTCGCACCAGTCAGGGAGACCAGTGCAAAAAAAATCCTTTTGGGTTCATTTCATTTATTTCGGCATGGTGGGACGGGGTACTCATGCTGATGGGAGGTTTATTAGTAATGTAAATCCAGCAGTTTATGGAAGGGGGAAATCATGAACCCCTCCCCTCATATATGGCCATTGTGATTTTTCCCCGTTTTTTTTTAAACGGAAAACACTTTAAGTAAAATAAATTCCCCCCTACACTCCGTGAATTTTTCACGGGCATCACCGAACCTGAAGAGAAGGTGGGAATCTCGGCAGTGGGCGTGTTTTAGTTGGAAAAGATTCACTTTGGGCTAAGTTTTAATTCAAGCGATTTCTTAAGCGAGGGACAGAGCTGCCATCGCCGCCATCTTGAATTTCCCACAGACACTAAAAAAGAACTCACTTCCCCCAGCCAAAAGCACCACAGACATCCAGACCTAGATGGTTCTGTTACAGATTACATACAGGAATGTGCAGGGGTAATCTAATTCGACAGCTTTGAGCTGAGAAAAAATTTCATTCAAGTTTGAACAAACGTACACACTACCTTTCTTCTCCCAGAGCGCGCGCTTAGTCATGCTAAATCGAAATGACACATTTACAAAGCAAAGCCATGAATGACATTATCTAAGTATAAATCCTGACGGCCGTACCGCAAAACGAAGGCCACAATCCCGTAGAGGAGGACATCTCTCCAGTGTTCGTTTTTATTGGAAAAGATTCACTTTGGGCTAAAAATTCTTAGAACATTTTTACTTGACTGTTTCTTCTCTCCCCTAACTGAGATATGATGAACATACAAACAATTCCGAAGTCAAATGGGTTTTTTCTGTTATGCTTTTTTGCTTAATTGCGTTTTCAATTTTCGCGGGTTCTTTGACCGATTTGAGAGACGGACTCACGCGCGTGATTTTGTCGCACCAAAATCATGGAGACCAGTGCAAAAAATAACCTTTTGGGGGTACTCATGCTGATGGTTGGTTATAAGTAATGTAAATCGAGCAGTTTACGGAAGGGGGAACTCAGGGAAATCATGACCCCCACCCCCCATCCAAATGACCATTGTGATTTTTTTCCTGTTTTATAAAAGCAGAGAACACTTTAAGTAAATAAATTTCTTCCTTACACTCCATGAATTTTTCACGGGCCTCAGCTAGTATATTATTATTATGTACCGAATTGCTTTCAGGTTTGAAGTCTCGAAGTTTTGCGAGTTGTGGCTCGATTTTGTTGAGGTAATATTCCTGCATTTTAAAAGTTTTGTTTCATTAATTGCAAAAAAGAACACGAGGGCTCGATTGAGGAAACAAAGCAAAATATCGTTGCTTTATCGAGGTGAGAGACTGAGATCCGTGTGATCGGTTGACAGATTTTATGGCAAGTTGGAACAAAACAATAATGACCTCGAATATCTATTTAGGATTGAAATTCGTTTCAGAGTTAGACACACCAACACAAATATGACGGACAGAGGTTGGGTGAAACTTTTCACACTTCTGCGAGTATTTTGGGGTGATTTGTCGTGAACGTGACTTCGATGCCAACGTGACACCGCGATTTGAACGCCGAGAGGAGGTATGTTTATGATCTCGTACTGGTCAAAGAAACAGTTTGCCCACAAAAGTTATTTGATATTGTAGTACCTATCATCTATTTCGGGCTGTCATAGATTTATCTGCCAAAGCGTCCTGGCATTATCTCTTATAACTCGTCAAAAATACCCTATAAATAGGCCTAGGAAAAATTGAAATTTTTAAAAATCCCCAAAAATTCAATAATCATCGGAGAGAAATAATAAACACCTTAAATTGCGAAGAATTATATGTGCTTTTATTTGTATTAGTTATATTTTCCACGCCGATTTTCTGCATTTCGAGTGTTTCCGAGGTGCGGTAAAAACAGCCTCCTCACGCTTCCAAAACCGTCACCTGGACCAGGGTCAAACTTCGGCGGGTTTCTCCGAAAATATTAATCGCTTCGAGATAATTTTTATACCGTTAAAAGCAGCAGGTAATGGGCTTCATTCTCACAGTTTGTCAAAATCCGTTTTTCCAACCGGAGGCCACCGTTATAGAGAACCTCACTTAATTCACCACAACCTCTAGGCCCCCTGCTTCTTCGATCCTAGCATTAAAATCACCAAGTAACCAGCAGTATCCAATATCAGAATACTGCTCTAAAAGTGACCAAATTGCGTCAATGTACTCTTGAAAAATATCATCACTATAATTAACTGAAGGTAAATATGTTCCAAAAATAATGCACGGTACATCTACAAAATGTAACTTAACTCCAGCAACTCGATCAGATTGAGTGGGTAAAAGCTCAATACAATGAGCGAGTGATTTTCTCCAAAAAAAGCAGCACCCCAGTAACTCCTTTACACATAAATCTCCCTATCGCACCCACCGACTGCATGAAAATTAAACTGAATGAATGTTGCCCAGCTCACAAAAATTGTTTTCAATAAGCCATTGTTTACTTACTACAAAAATAACTTAAACTTTCATCAGACAGATTACACCCTTGAAACTATGCTGACTCACCATTTACAGTAGCACTTGAACTGGCAACTCAGTATTCCTAGTGTTCTGCATTGGTCTAAGGGCAGGAAACAAAATGTTGTAAAGTGAAGCTTTCAGCCTCCAAGCAAGTCGTTGAATCCCATGTTCAAAATTGAGGTGTACTCCATTAATTGCTGATCGAAGTTGACAATTGAAGTAGCACCATGTTAATAATAATAATATTTCTGCGCTATGTCACAAAGGTACTCTAGTAGCACTGCCTGGGGCAAGATCAATCATCAAAAGAAAACGCCGCGTGATTGTTCCCGTTACTGACTCCATGGTGAAATGATTGCATATAGCCAGCTCACAAAGGGCGACGCTGAGAAACGTGCATTGATACTTGCCACAGGATGTCTTCGCTTGTTATTCTGGATTTGAGTTTTTGTTATGTGGCAACTGTTGTATGCTTGCATTCACAATGAATGTCTTCATGAGCAATGTTTCCGGCCATTTCTGCCCAAAACATACTGTTGGGGTATAACATATGTAAACACCCATAACATGCCAGTATGGCCCTGGAGAAACACTGTGATCTGGTACACAATAGATGTACCGTTTCGTAGTGTTACCTTAATCTCTGAAAATATAGCATGGTACTGGCCGTCAGTCAGCCATCACTATACATAGCCAGCATGATATCTCTAGACTGCATGGTACTGTAACTGTGCTACAGCCATCACTGATCAGTGAAGGTCATATCCGTCTCACCTTGCATGGTACTAGGTATCCATATCAATGGCCATCACATGCTAAGGCATCGGCTTCCATAGCGCATCATTCCACCACAGCCATCACATACCTTAAGATTTGCATGTTACTGTGCAGTATTTAACGTTATATCCCAGTGATCAATTTTAACGCGCGCTCATTGGTCGAAACGTATCACGTGGTGCATTTTCACAGGACAGATATCAGACGATATTGTCCGTCAGAAGTGATATCCGTCCTGGGAGAAATGTTTTAATCAAAAACAGGATATTTTCTGTTTAAAAAATAATGGAAAACAAGCAACCAAGGTTTTTGTCTAAGAATGTTGATGAAATACGGAAATTGGTGGCTGAGGCGACACCGGAAAACACAAAAAAGTCAACTAAACAGGCCGTGAACGTTTGAATGGTTTACTACAAAGTTGTTAGTTTTTTTTGTTGTTTTTCAATCCAAGTTAATTCGGTTTGACATTCGCGAAAAAAATGAAAGAACTAAACAAAAAAGAGCAAATGATCATGAAATAATTGTTTTTAAACTTACTTTTTGTCGTAGCTTGGCAAATAGAAAAACAACTTGCAATCAGCTCAACCAAATTCAACCACTTCGAGTGTAGTCCAGCAAGCCGATTTCCAAGTTCGGTCAGCAGCGCTACATTTTTCACGGCTGTAATTTATACTTCAGTTCACAGCAGAACAATTAATTAACAGTCCGGCAAGGAATTAGACCCGAAAACCCGAAATCTGGGCTAGATTTCTGCGTTGTAAATTTGTTTTGTGAATTCGCTCTGATTTCTTCTAGCCCCACGTTAGGGTTTGATTGACAGTTTTTGTCAACCAGTCACAGCTTAGCCAATCACCGCTTACGATTTGCCTTTCGCGCCATACTGCAGTTTAGTGGTTTTCTCACGTTCACAATGTTTTTTTCTCTCTCGAGATTTTCAATGAAGTCGCTGGGATATAAAATAAACAAGAAAACAGCCCGTCACTTCGTCGTGACGCTAGAAGACTCAACCTGAGTTCCCCCTTCCATAAACTGCTGATTTACATCACTAATGACCTCCCTTCAAGAAAGACCCCCTGCCGCATGCCGAAATAAATGAAGTGAGCCCCAGAGCATTTTTTGTATGTTTTGCACTGCTCTCCCTGATTTTGGTGAAGAAAATGACGCACGTGTGTCGTGTGAGTCAGTACGGCTCTCAAATCTGTCTAAGTCCGAAGAACCCGCTTGAAAATGCAAGCCTATTACACAGAAAAACCATTTGACTTCGGAATTGTTTGTATGCTTATTATATCTCAGTAAGGGAAGAGAAGAAATGGGCAAAGTAAAATTGTTCTAAGAAATTTTAGTTTATCATAGATTTTTTTAGTTTAGAGAATTTCAATCATGGCTTAGCGTGCGCTCTGTAGGCAGTGGCAGTGGTGTAAGTTTGTTCAAAGTTGAATGAAAATTTTTCTCAGCTCAAATCTTTCGAATTAAAATTATCCTTGCACATAATAGTAAGTAATCTGTAATAGAACCATTTAGTTTGAATGTCTATGGTGCTTTCGGCTGAGGGAAATTAGTTCTTTTCAGTTTATGTGGGAGATTTCAACATGGCCGCGATGGCGGCTTTGTCCCTCGCTGAAAAAATCGCTTGAATTAGAACTTAGCCAAAGGTGAATCTTTTCCAACAAAAACACGCCCACTTGAGAGACTTCCTTCTTCTCTTCGGGTGTGTGTCCTTCGTTTTGCGATACAGCGTAAGGATTTACACTTTGAGAATATTATTCATGGCTTTGCTTTGTGTAAATTTGTCATTCATTTCGCCTTAGCGCGCGAACAGGAAAGAAAGGCACTGGTGTACGTTTGTTCAAGCTGAATGAATTTTTTTCTCAACTTAAAGCTTTCGAATAACAATTATCCCTGCACATGCCTGACAGTATCTGTGACAGAACCATTTAGGTCTGAATGACTATGGTGCTTTCGGCTGTGCGAACTGAGTTCTTTTTTAGTTTCTGTGGGAGATTTCAAAATGGCAGCGATGGCAGCTTTGTCCCTCGCTTAAGAAATCGTTTTGAATTAGAATTTAGCCCAGGGTGAATCTTTTCCAACCAAAACACGCTCACTGTCGAGATTTCCACCCTCTCTGCAGGTTTGTGAACCTCTTTTGGCGACACAGCTTCAGGCCTAAGCGGAGTGAGTGCGAACGATTTAGCCAATAATAATAATAATAATAATAATTTATTAACTTATATTGCGCAAATTAGCAATAATTTGATCAGATGCGCATTACACCATTTTAAAATAGTAAGAAAAAAAATATATATATATATATATTGCAATGAACACGAATGAATAAAAATTATTAAAAGCTAATTACATCATGAGACTTTAAAATACCGATCCTATAAAAAGCCTTAGTAAAAAAGTGTGCTTTGAGATGGCGTTTAAAATCATGGATGTCACTCTTGGCTCGCAGCTCACCAGAAAGTGAATTCCATAAACGTGGAGCTGCGACTTCAAAGGCCCTATCACCTAAAGTCTTTTTGGTAATGCGCCTCGGCATACGAAGCAAGAGTGACCCAGACGATCTAAAAGAGTAACGTTGGTTCTCTTTGATCACGATTAAATCGCTTAGGTAACTGGGAGCAACCCGTGTATTGCCTTGAAAGTTAGAGACATATCTTAAAATCGATTCGATATCTTACTGGCAGCCAGTGCAAGCTGAAAAGTGACGGAGTGATATGACAGAACTTTGGAAGTCTAAAAATGACGCGCGCCGCCGTGTTTTGTACACGCTGAATCTTATCAGTTGCTTGGCGGGCAAACCGTACAACAAACTGTTGCAGTAATCAATCCGACTTGTAACAAAAGCATGCACTAGTTGCTCACACGTCTCCTGCGAGAGGTACTTCCGTATGCGCCTTAAGTTGTACAGATGAAAATATGCTGCACTACAAAGTTTGTTTACATGCGTGTTTCATGGTGATTCTGATCAACCATGCGCCTAGTTTCCCTAACAGCTGAACTAGTTAAGGCCACTGTTTATGTTCCAATCTGAGAGCATCAAGCTCTACCTTGCGTAACTGTTGGCGTGTGCCAACAAGTACAATCTCAGTCTTGCTGTCATTTAGCATCAACTTGTCGGAGATCATCCAGTCCCTTATATCTGCGATGCAGGTCATCATAGCAGAAATTGCTTTATCGGAGCTAGAGGTTGCATCAGGACGAAACGAAAGATAGAGCTGAGTGTCGTCAGCGTAACAATGCACCTCTGGAAGATGGGCGCTGGTGATGTCAAACAGCTTGCTTGTATACAAGCTGAACAGCAAGGGCCCAAGACAGGATCCCTGAGGCACCCCATGGCGAAGCACAAACCTATCTGACAGCACACCATCAATGCTCACACGCTGACTACGATTCGCAAGGTACGACCGCAGCCACTGTAATGCAGTGCCACTCACTCCAAACTTTGTATTCACACGATCAAGCAGGATGTCGTGACTAACAGTATCGAAAGCGGCGCTTAAGTCGAGTAGCACCAGCAAGGTCACGTGTTGATTGTCCATGTTCATCAGGAGATCATTCTTGACTTTAAGGAGAGCGGTTTCAGTGCTGTGGTGCTTCTTATAGGCGGACTGAAGTTTGCAATCAAGTCCTTGATCAACAACATGCTGCATCAACTGGTCAGCGGCTTCGCGTTCCGATAGCTTTGACACGAAGGGGAGGTGCTTATGGGGCGGAAGTTCTTAAATGCCGCCTCCAAGCCAGCCTTTTTAAGGGCAGGCAATAACAGAGCCTCCTTCCAGCCACTCGCAAACTGGCCGGTTTCGAAGGACATGTTTATCATAGTCGTAATGACAGGTATGAGAACGTCCAACAACTGTGCGACGACTGAGGACGGTATGGGATCTAGTGGACAACATTTGATAGGTGCCTTAGCAATTAACGCTCGAACATCTTCCTCAGACAGAGGCTTGAAAGACGTTAAGAGGGATGCTACAGCTGGCTGTGTTGGGAGCGTGCTGGACGTTGTCCTCGGAGCATGCGCAGCCAAATCTCTGTCAACCAAGTCAGGCTCAGATGGTCTTACAGAAAGCATATCCAGGGTTTGGTAGATCTTTTCGATTTTCTGCTCAAAAAACTGTCCAAATTCATTAGCCAGGATTTTAGGGTTCACGTCAGGCGGGAAAGATGTCTTACAAGGTTCACATAGTAAGGTCTTAACAGACTGGAATAATTTAGCCTGGTTAGTGCTGTTCTGGCTAATGACGTCAGAGAAGTATTCCTTTCGCGCAGTGGACATAATGTAATTAGCGCGATTTCGTGCATCCTTGAAGGAGAGATAATCCTGCGCCAAATTCGATTTACGCCATTTGCGCTCAGCTGCCCTGCGCGATCTTATCGCGAGTCTAATATCATTGTTAAACCAAGGAACACATTTCCGCTTGGCTACAGTTTTAGTCATAACAGGAGCATGAGCATCGAGTAGCCTGGCCAGAGTGGAGTTATAACAGTTGACGAGTTCTTCAAGGTCGGAGAAATCCCCAGTGTAGAGCACAGATGACGTGACTTCATCGCGTAGCGCATCAAAATCGATAGCCTTCAACTTCCGGAACGATACGTTTTCTTTCAACTCAGCAGGTTTACAACAATCGATGTCACAGAGAATTGAGGCGTGGTCCGACACATAAGTATCGATTACAGGCTTAGTCGATAACACCCTGTCGAATGATCGAGTAATGATCAAGTCAAGGGTGTGCCCATCCTTATGCGTCGGCCCTGTCACATGTTGCGTGAGACCCATAGATTGTAGAACATCGAGAAATCGAGCAGCTTCGTTACAGTCCGTCCCACGATCGACATGAATATTAAAATCGCCCAAAATTATGAGCGGTTCCGGGGCCAGAATGATTGATTCCATAAATGCAGAGAATTCACTAAGGAAGGTTGCCATGGGAACAGGATGTTCTTCAGAATATGGTGGACGATAGAGGAGAGCCAGCCTTGATTTAAATGATCCAGTAGCAATTCGCCATTCCGAAAATTCAAACGATTCCTTCTGCCCATCATCAATTTTGATACAGAGATGGCGTCCTTGTACAGCAGCCCCAGTCCACCACCAACGCGACCAGTGCGAGGCCGGTGGACAAAACTATACCCTGGAGGCACGATCTCTAGTTGTGCAGCAACATCCAACGGAGTCAACCAGGTTTCTGTTATGGCGAACAAGTCTGCCTTGCGAGCGACGATGTAGTCCAAAAGAGCTGCAGACTTGGATTTTATAGATCTAACATTGGCCAAACATAACTTTAATTTTGAGTCCACTCTTGAACCATAGCGCTGCATTGGATTTCGTTTCACAACAATGACGTTGTTTTGATTACGAGTGCCCGAGGTGTCAGTTTGAATATTTAATCCAGTATGGGTATCAGTTTGAATATTTATGAACAAGTAGCCATATCAGTATTTGTAGAATTATCCATGTTTCTTGTAAAATCCTTTGAAGCCGTCTGCATTTTGCCCTCTGGATCCCAGTATAGTGGTTATCAAATGGCGCTTCCCGCGGCCAGCGCGGCAACCACGACGAGTTGGCTTACAGCGTGACAACAATCAGAAACGTTTGCGCAGACAACCCGATTATAATAGTATAGATAAACCCCTTCTTGGCTTGCTGTAATATCGGCGGATAATGTCCGCGGATGAAAAATGGTCCTCAAAATTTCACAGTTGCCCTCGAAGCTTCGCTTCTCTGCCAACTGTTCATTTTTCGTACCATTTTTCATCCTTGGACATTATCCGCCGATATTACAGCCGCCAGAAGGGGTTTATTTAGTAATTATCACCTAACTCCATTAACCTGCATGGTACCATATCCACAGGCAACCCAGCCATCACATAGTGTCAGAGATGTTGCTGAGATGTAAATTGACCATTATAACCGCAGTGTCAACCATCACTGCCATTAACGAGCCAGGTTTAATTACCTGGGCACGTCAGCGACAGCATGGTATTGTATACTGAAGGTCTCACAAACCAACAGAGGTATGTTCAACGGGACCAGTCGTGTATCTTAGTATTAACCTTATTGAACCAGTCTTGTCTGCGTCTATTGTTTAGGTGATACTAAGTATTGGTGTGTGTCTATCATTTCTGTGAGTGGTTAAGTATGTTACTAGTTTTATATTTTGGCCGTGTTTATATTCCGTACTCAAATGACCGAATATAATGCTTAGCCTTGGTTACCCATCAAGTGTTCATTTTCACAGTCTAGTTATGTTAATAAATTTTTTTGTTGATTTTTGTTGTTGTTGTTGTCTGGTAATTATCAATAATTTAATAATTACCTGCCAATGTCTCACGTGGATTTTTGTATTTTAAAAAAGAACTATTAAACAAGAAGTTTCTCAGGGGTAATAAGTCTATTTCTGGGATGATAATAAAATAGAGTCAAGTAATATAATTTTATAAGCCAAGAGGCAAAAGATTTATTATATAAACAAGAAATCTATGGTCTACAAACCATGCATGGAGACTCCATAAGGATATGTTATGCCTACTGTACATTTCGAATAGTCTTTCGTCGTCAGAGACTGGGAAGACTATTGGACCATTAATCTTAGATCAATTAATTCTGAGACGGTTCACGTGTTTCTAACTCCGGTACCGAGCCCAGCCTAACACGTAAATGTAACAGGACCATCTCCCATAGTAGTCTAATTTCTGTAGGAGAACTGAAATTCCATTTCAACTAGATGTTATGTAGTCAAAATTGGAAACTTTTAAGTCTCCGGCAAGGATAAGGGCTATGTCTTAGGTTAAATTATTGGGGAGTAAAATTGAATGAAATGGGGGTAAAATTCAATGAAAGGTGGGTAAAATTGAAACTGTTTGATATAACCCATATCAAGACTAGATCATATTCTATGGGTTTGTTGTACCTATATTTTAGGGGTACTATTTACCCTGTTTATATAATCTTTTGCCTCAATAATTTGTTCTCTTTTCTCTTCTTCTTTTTCTTTCGCCAGAGTATATCACCTGCAGCGAACATTTACAGGAGGACTATTGATTTCAGGAGGACTATCAATTTTACCATAATCACTGGATGAGAAATATTTCTCTTAAACTTCCGCCTACTATCATTGACCACGGGACACCCATAAATAGTGACTGTTTATAATTCCACTGTGCAATGTATTCATTAAAAACTAACCGTCCTATCATCATTGGGACACTATTTACTTCAGAAAAATAATTTTGTATAACTGTGACATGCACTGCAAAAACTTCGCCTACAACAGGTCACATCACTTATCCCATGACGTAGGATATGATTATATACAACCCAAATTAATACAGGCAGCCATATGATCAGGCAGTCAAAAGTTCAAAAGTTCAGGTAGTACATTTATACTCCTTATTGTACTGCTCTTCAAGGAAAGAGAAATTTCTCCATTAATCTGAATGCTTTTCTTTTCAATGTCCTCGACTCTACATATAAAGGTTTTACTATATCTCCAACCGTTATTTGTTCCTTTAAAAGGTACTTCCTTCTCTTCAAGAGTGCTTTTACCCGTTGTTTTTAATGGTATTTTTCTTCGCAGTCTCCTCTTCATCTGCATCTTTGACTACTTGCAACATAATTTCTTCATTTATCTACAAGGTTTCACTTCCCTGCCAGGTGGATTTATAGATTAATGACTAAGGATTGCAACTTAATTTTAGGACCTAATTGTTCGACTTGGTTTGACCTTTTAAGCGATCCTCTAAAGAACTGGTCTTGTTGCATTTACGCGTTGGGTTGGGCTTTGGTACCAAAGCAGAAACGCGTGGCCGTATCAGGAATCTATCCTGGGATTAATGGTCCTTCAGTCTCCCCAATCCCTGATGACGAAGGCTGAATGAAATGCACAGTTGGCATAAACAATTATTTAGAAACCCCATGCATGGTTTTATGTAAATAGATCTATGAATAGATCATATTGGTTATAGATCTGTTAAAAAAAATTCATCCAGTGGTTGATTTATTATCATTTCCACTGTTGTTTTGGCATACAATACGTAAATTTCGTTTTATGTATTTTTATGAACATTATTCACACAAATAAACTTATTAGGACGTGGTATTCCTGTCATCATTAATGATTAAATTAATAACCTTGAAATAACTAAAAGGTGGCTGGAAGATATCATTAAGAATGGCATGATGAATATTTTACTGGTTACTGCTTTATCTGGAATACAGCTTAAACAGCTACCAGGTGATACTACATTGTAGTATCATACGTAGTTACTTACATGAGAAGATAGAGGTCCACTGCATTTTACTAGAACCATTTAGACAATAGAAGCACACAGTTTGAGGATTCCAGTAAGGTCAATACTGCGATACATGACTGGTCTTCCTGGACATACCTTATGTTGACATGTGATGGCTATCCTCAGGACATGTCCTGTGTAGTAACATGCATGCAGCATAACACTGCTGGTTTTCATTATGTGATGGCTGTGTTTTTCTGGTTGTGCAGTACCATGTAGGCTTTTCAGTCTATGATGGCTGTATTGCTGGATGCAGGGTACCATGCAGGTGTTTAGCAGTGGTGGCAGTCACCAGTTTGTGATGGCTGAAACCTAGGTTACAGTACCATGCAGCCTGGAGGTAGCTGGTTGCCCTTTAAGGCCACATTGGTATTCACGACAGCAGAAAATTCCAAGATGGCGGCCTTTTAGTCGCAGTTTCTTTGCCAATGCAGCATCTTCAGCTACAACGAAGAATTCTCAAGGTAGGCAAGGATGCATTTTTTTTATTGAATCTTTCTAACAGCTGACGATTTGCAGTGATTGATCTTGAAAAGGGATGATAAATGGCAAGGGTTACCGCGACAGAAGTGAAAGTTCGATAGAATTGTATTCATGATAATAATTTGATTCTTTAAAACATTTCTGTGGATGGTGGTTAAAGTCGATTGGTGTCATAGAGAACTTTGGCATAGGACATTTAATCCAGTGTTGTGTTGGTTCTATCTTTATCATTTCTGTTTTTTCATTTTAGTGGAAGACTACAAATATTTAGCTACACGTGTTCATTGCCAGACTGCATGATTTCTTGCCAGATGAGAGAGTTACGTTCACTCTTTTGATGGCTGTCCGTGACTACCATGTCTTCAGTATATAGCCAACAGAACAGAATGTCATGCCACTCAGGATAACAACAGCTGAGTGGTTTTCATACCATTAATGCACTCTTGAACTCCGAAGAACGTTCTTCTTCTTCCATATGGGCCCATCTCGTTCTATCTTGAAGATTCTTATGGGCTTTAATGAAGTGCAGTGTGGCTGTAGCAAAATAAAAGTTTCAACAAAGTGCGGGTGTGTTTAAAAAAAGAATGATGTGCCCTGGTCAGCGGCTTATGGCTAGCTGACTCCACAGCCTGTCCTTGAAGGTCACAGGCATTTTACATGAATGTTATATCAACTACTTGGAAATGGTAGGGTCTTGTTACATGTCTGCTGCTGCATCCATGGCAGAGAAATGTATGGGAAGTGTAGTTTGGCTGATTTCCAGTGGTAGTCTATGCAGTGATTGCAGAGAATTGTTGCCTGTGCCATGATACCATCAAGAATGATATCGATTGATAACATCAATGTGGCATCTGAAGCAATTTCATAGCTGTCAAGTCACCCACATTAGGCAGGTGTCACAAGATTTTGAAGCCTGTTACCCACAAAGTGATTGTGAAAATGTTCATACATTTACTGTATTTCACCTGCATTGTCACTGTGGATTTTTTCATATATTTTCTGTATTTACCTGACACATGAGGGACAACACTGAATATTTCGGTTGACTGGTATGCAATTTGCAAAGAAAATAGATTTGTCATGGATCAGGAATAGACTGGACGAAGGAAGGAACTTAAAAAAACTCTTCTCTGGTGAATTAGTTGATTTACAGCATAAATAAAAACTAAACACAATATAGATTTGTGAACAGAAAAGTACACAACCGGAGCATGCATAACAATGTAGGCTCATGTAAATCCTAATTAATTTAAGAATCTGAATTGGCAAATGTTTATCTTAAGGTAAGGTAAGGTAAGGTAAAGTAAACTTTATTTAACCACGCTGGCCTATTCAACATAAAGGCTGATTTCCAATAGGGGCGTGGGTATAATACAAAAATGTGAAATTACAATAATATTCTAGGAAATATAATACAAAATTACAATAAATAGCTTTGTCTATGTAGTCCTATATACATCTATTTACAAAAATATACTATAATATGAAAAACTAAGTAATAAATAATTGAAGAAAGAAAAAAAAGATATAGATATAGATATAGATATTGGCCATGGGTTGACTCATTGACCTAGGAGACCATTGAAGGCATTGATAGACTCACAGCTTCGAAGATCATTCGATAAGGAATTCCATACTTTTGCACCTTTATGAAAAGCTCTTTTTCAAGAATTCGGTCTTTGGAAGGGGGAGGGCAAGTTTGTTGTCTGAATTTCTTAGGTTATAATTGCCCTCAGAGTAAGAACCCCTAAAAATACTTGTGAGCCGTGTTGGTGCCATGTGATTCAAAACCTTAAACATTTGTCTAGCCAAGATGTGAGTCCTGCGTTCGTTCAATGGTCTCCATCCTAAATGATCCATTGCCAATTGAGATTGGCCAGTTTCATTTTTATAATGCATAATCACCCTGGCACATCTGTTTTGGAGTCCTTGCAGCCTTTGAGCCAACACACTACCCAATGAGTCCCACACCTCACAGCAATAATCAAAATGAGGAAGGACCAGTGCATTATAAACAGAAACGAGGATATCACGATTTGCAAATTCTCTTAGACGTTTCAAGGCACTGATTCCTCCCGAAAATTTCTTGGATATCTCTTCTATATGTTTATTCCAGGTAAGGGACTCATCGATATGCACTCCTAACACCTTGGCATCTTTGACCCGTTTTATCGGGGCTTCCCAATAATCACACTTGGTTCCTCAGGGAGCCTAGCTAACCTTGGATTTGACCCAATGAGCATATACTCTGTTTTGGCCACATTGAGGCTCAATTGTTTGCTTGGAGCCATATCCGTATGTTAGCCAGGTCCTCATTGAGACCAAACTCAATGTCTTCCAAACTCTTGCCATGAGCTGTTAAACTAGTATCATCAGCAAACATTCGAGGGGTGGTGTAATTGAGGCAGTTTGGCAAATCATTAATATAGACCAAAAACAAGAGAGGTCCTAAAATGGAGCCTTGTGGAATTCCACAGGAAATTGCCCTTACCCCTGAGTGCTTGCCGTTGATCTGACAAGTTTGCACGCGATTATATAGGTAAGAGCTGAGAAGTGATAGTGCGCCCCCCCTGACCCCATAAGCCTCCAGTTTTTTTAATAAAAGCTCATGGTTAACTGTGTCAAAGGCTTTTTGCAGGTCAAGGAAGACTACCAGGGAATAAAGCCCACGATCCATGTTACAATACCACTCATTTGTACAGTCCAGCAATGCTGATACAGTTGAGTGGCAACGCCTAAATCCGAATTGGTTTTCCGATAATAAGCCTGTCCCATCTAAATTCAATTAACTGATTGTACAGTATTCTTTCAAGGATTTTACTTATTACCGGGAGGATAGAAATTGGCCGATAGTTGTTTAACATGGATCGAGAGCCTTTTTTATAAAGAGCATTAACTCTGGCTATTTTCCAATCGCTCGGAAAGACATGAGTCTCAACTGAGGTATTGAAAACGTGCATTAAAGGCCAGGAAATTACCGGTGCTGCTATTTTCAGTACCCCAGCAGAGATTTTATCAACCCCTGTGGCTTTATTAGTGGAAAGCGAGCTCAACAATTTATAAACCTGAGAGGAACTCACAGGCTGAAAATGAAAACTAGGCAAACTACCACTATCTGACCTATTTAGGAATTGTCTGAAGTCGCACTCAGAATTTTCCATATTTTCAGCAAGGCTTGGCCCTATGCCGGTAAAATATTCATTAAAGACTTCTGCAATTTCTTCAGGATTAGTAATACTATTATCCTTAACCTTAATTTCCTTAATATCATTATCGCGCTGCTTCCGCCCTAGGATATCATTTACAACTTTCCAAGCTCTTGGGATTCCCACTTTCATTTGTATTTGCGAAGCATAATAATCACATTTGGCTTTACGTAGAGCAATGTTTACTGTATTTTTGGAAGATTTGTAAAGTTCCCAACTATGGTCATCATTTTTCTTTATAGCTAGAAGTTTTAAATGATCACGCTCACGCATTTTGTCCCTTATATCCCTAGTTAGCCATGGGATATTAGACTTGCTTCGTATCCGTTTGGATCTTATTGGAGCATGCTTGTCGAGCACTTCTAAAAATATAGTCTTCCAACAACTCCACATTGCATCTGCGTTGGTGCCATGATGTAACACTAAAGCCCATGGTTGGGCACGCAAATCTTCTAAGAAGAGGGTTTCCTCAAATTTTTGAAATTTCTTATTTCAACTTCCCTTTCATTATCACGCCTCGGCACATAGTTTATTTTCCGCACTGCATAAATCAGACCATGATCACTTTGTCCAACATGAATTACATCTTGATGTATCAATTTCTCAGGGTTTGAGGTATACAAACATCCAAAAGTGACTTTGAGTACTGAGTTATGCGGGTGGGCTTGGTAATCACTTGTGCCAGCTGATAAAGCTCCATAATACGTGAAAGGTGTTTAGCATCATTATCAAGATTGTCTGGATCTAAAAGATTGGAATTTAGGTCACCCAAAATATAAAATTCTTTATCCTCGTTATCCAGTTTGCTTATCATAAGCTCAATTCTATCATATACTTCCACTGGAGAGTTTGGTATTCTATAAATTGACGAAACAATGAATGGCTTACTATTTGGTTTCCTCACTTCAAGGCACACAGCTTCAAGGTTTTCTGGAACGAGGTCAGGACGCTAAATAAAATTGATAGATTTTCGAATGTAAATACACACCCCACCTCCGTGTCGGTTTCGATCACAACGAATGATATCGAAGCCTTGTACACAAACATCAGTGTAATACTGATTGAGGCGGGTTTCATTCAGCGCAAAAATATCAAAATAATTTCGCCCTAGTAATAACCGCATCTCGTCGATGTAAGCCGGTAAACTGACAACGTTTAGAAAACCCATCTTAAAACCTCGAAGTTTTGGAAAACTGTGAGGCCCCCCAATGCTTGAGGTCAACACTGGCCGTGAAACCTATTTACTAATATAAGCTTTAAAATTATCACATAATTTCTGCGTACCTGCGGCATTGAGATGAAGCCTACTGCGGTTAAGACAAGACGCATCAATATTGTTATTGTCAATAAACCCTAGTCCGTTGACCTTGGCCATCTTCTTCAGTATAGTGTTTAGACTTGTAATCTTCTCCTTGAGATTCTCCTTCTTCCGCTCACGAGTGACAATTGAAGAGATTGTTACCTTAATAGATTGCTCTGTGATGGATTTAGCAAGCCCAAGAATATTAGATGCAATTTCTGGAGGCTCTTGAATTAATAAATTATTCGATCCCACGTGAAGAATAATTTCATCTGGATTTTTGCGGAGGTTAGGCTTGATGTAATCTACCATATCCTCTACTGTGCATCCACTATACGAGTAAACTCCCACGTTTGTTGCATCTAGTCCCTCTTTGATTTTATAATCATTAACATATTTAATAATTGAATCACCCACGATAATGACCCTTCTATTTGAAAGTCCATTTTCATCCTGCTGAGAACTTGATTTGTCAATAGCATCTGAGATCAAATGACCCTGAGAAGGGGGAGCTTTTTTGCCTTTCTTCTTCTTTTTCGCCTTAGATGAATTAGAAGTAGACATGGTAGGCTCAGTAGGCTTTGAACTTGAAGTGATTGCAGAGAATGACCTTCATTTACGATTTGTTCTGATTCCGAGGCTTTATTTTGCACACTGTGACCAGCACTAGCAGTGCTAGAGGGCAATGGATCTTTTATCTCGCCGCCAGAGGCCAATAACCGTAGAGATAAAAGCAGAGCATCGATGGTAGATTGAAGTTGCTCGATCTTTACTTCGGCTCGGTGTTTTCCCTCTCGAAGGTCATTGAGCTCCGCTTCGGTTTCAAAATTGCTTTGTTGACATTTTAGTTCGTCTATATCGGTCTTGAGACTCTTATAGAGCGAAAAGCAACCGCATGAACTCAGATTATTTAGTAAAGAATCATCCTCACTGCCAGTTTGGGACGCAGTTTGGCTCGGTTTGCTCGGTTCATCAATTACAATGGCGGCTTCTTCTTCCACGTGTTCTAGTTCGTCGATGAAAATTCCTTTTAAATACTCAGATAATTTACTTTCCAGCTCAGCTTTCGACCCCGCAGTAGGTAATTCAAACTTTGCTAGTATTTTCCTGAGTTCCTCGACCTTCATATCTTACTAAAAAACACAAATTATATTTAATTGCTTGGCAGCTAAATAGTTCTTAAAATAAACATTTGAATTTGAATGGCCAATGTTATAATTCCAAATTTTATTAACAACTATTTGGCTGTCGGATAGTTTTTGGCTGATTTGCACTTAGTAAGATAAACATTTTGTTAATTCAAATTTTTAAGCAGTGTAATTGAGAATCAGAATGTGATAAATATAGTGGTTTCTTACTATCACATTGTGAGAGATATATAGTGAGTAGTGGAAAGCCAATCAGATAGCAGGCTTCATGATTTCAACGAAATGCCAATAATAGAATTTGTGCTTGTAAATTTGTGAAACTGGACAGGTTCATATAGTGGTTGCTGATATTTAACAATTAGACTGAGTTCAAGTTTTCTATGATTCAATAGTTAGTTATTGAGGTGCGTAGCATGGAGTTGACTATTTGACTTATAGAAAACATGAATGAGTAGTCTAATTGTTTTAGTAGAATCCCACTGGCATACTATCTTGGAGTTGTTAATTATTTTCATGGTTTTAGAGAGTTTGGTGCTAGCATATTTGTTACTTGCTATCTA